>JAHWFP010201982.1:70999-115066 GCA_023313725.1 Lithobius niger | reverse complement strand
TACTCATCTCTTTTTTATTCTACCAACCATGTTCATGCTGGTGGAAATAAATAAGGCTCAAGACACTCTCGAGAAACATGCTGTCTTGAAAAGCTTCCCCCATTGTTTTCCCCCCATCGTCCGTGCCATGGTTCTGCTCGCAACAGCTGGTCGAAAATAGGCACCACCGAAGTTTTGTTTACTTTTTTAGCGGCATATTTAGGCACAGATCATAGAAATGATTGTTGAAATGATTGTGCATGATTGTCGAAGTGATTGTCGAATATCAACCATATGAAAAGCCTAGGCCAAACTGATGATGTAAAAATGGTTTCAGCAAACATAACACTACACTGAAGGAGTAATTCACAGTCACGAAAAAATTAGGGAGGAACAGCTGAGGAATGAGCGGCTGAGGTATTGCATGGGGTGAAACAAATATTTGGGCCTCCCTTTGAAGAAAAATTGTCAAGATTTATAACAAAATGGATGAAAAAATAGAGAGTGGCCAGAGATAAGGAGGTGATATATTGGGGGAAGGGGGATTTATCTCTGGGGATGGGAACAGGGCAACTTCCCCTCCCCCAATTCGCCTCAAGGTAGCTACCATCCATTGCTACTTCTGCCCTCCCTCTTCCGCACCACTGATCTCTCCACTCTCTTTTGTAATGTATCTTCAGACAGTTTACCCCCCCCCCCCTCAGATATATGCCCTATCCCATCCCTGGACACTCTTCCTTACGTTTTTGTGTATTTTGTACTGAAACTGAAAATTCCCCCACCCTCCAGCCCCAGTCGTCATCCCTACTTTTTTTTTTATTTCTTGTACTGAAATAAAAAAATTTCTTGTCACTTTTGTCCGTGTCAGTTTTTTTTGCACTGAAAATTTACACCCCCCCCCCCCCACCCGTAGCTTGTCCCTACAATTTTTTTTGAACAGAAATTTCAAAAATTCCCTCCATTCTCACCCAGGCATGGCGCCAAAGCGCAGGAGGAAAGGGGGTGGGGGAGCAGCGGCTGGGCTCAACCTATAGGAAAGCACTAATGTTTTCGCTGGGGAACTGCTGAAAACCTTTCGGGGACAAATTAGGCGTTCTTTATATTGTGTGAAAAGAATAGGGTCATCAAAATTTCGAACACAGATTTTATTGCGCCACGACTGCCACTCATCTCTACCCCCAACTCATTTTACTTCCATACTCAGTTCGAAATGAACCCCATCCTAACGCTCACCTATCCTGATGCTCACCCTTATTTATTTTTTTTTACTAAAACTTCTAAAATCCCCTCCCCGCCGTTCGTTCATCCCTACTATTTTTTGGCACTGAAATATCCCACCCTGCGTTTGTTATTGTTTTTGTTTTGCCTGATCTCTTGTATTAGCGGACCCCTCCCACGGCCCATCTCCACTGCTAATGGTTCCCTCTATGTAATGATCACTTCCATTATATTCTTCCACCTTAACAGTGATAATTCCCAATCATTCGTCCAAACTTCCACGTTATCATCGTACGCGCTGCTGCGCCCTGCCCATTGAGGCCCTGCCCTGCCTTTCGTGCAAGGCCAGCTGAGATAGTAGCTGCGTTCCTCGCTCCACTCCAGGCCTGTCAGCTTCATGCTTTTCCGGCATTATAGTTAGTGACGGCATGAGAACCAAAGAGGATTGGTTTCTGAACAAAATGTATGCTTTAAACTTTAAACACGTAAAGGCATCGATCAAATTGGGAGATCTGACGCATATTGAAGGCTTTTCACGCATTCACTTAGTTCAGATACAAATTCCTTTGGGTTGTCAATCCGTACGGTACTGGACGACTCCTTGCGTGTCTGTCACTAACAGAAGCAAGCTGACGGGCCTGGAGTGGAGCGAGGTGTCGTTGCTTTCTTGATTCATGATTTTTTATGTTGGTAATAGATGGCGCGGTCTGTCCATGGCCTTGCCGGAACTGACCGTGAACCCTCGACTGCTGTTACAGTTTTAACCAAACGCCTAAATTCAACCAACACAACAAACGTATGAGCCTGACCGAATTTTTGACGTATTAACTACTTTCACGGTAACGTGATTATTTTTATTACTGGTTTTTGGGTTGTGTGAGTGAACCGGAAGATGGACCGGAAGTTGCACCGATTGTACGGAAGTTGGTGTCACGTGCCCAACTGATTTAACGATCTTACATATACTTCTGCTGCTAATAAAGTGTTAACTGAATACCTAAAGTCAACCAATACACTAACCTTTAACGTAGCATCTACTTTCACGGTCTGACTACTTTTATTACTGCTTTTCTGGAATTTCTGTCAGTGGACCGGAAGTTGTACCGGAAGCCGATTTAGCGATCTTATATATATGATTGATAGAGGTATGAGGATTTTAAAGCCAAGTTTCTCAGCCCAAGTTAAAACAGAAATTATAAATGCATCTTTTCACAGACTTTTGCAACAGTTAGGATAATTAAAGGACTGTGCCATAAAATAAATAATATTTATTTCTTAACTTTAGAGAAAAGAGTTTTTGGGGAGAGGGGAGAGGGGCATCTTTAGATGACTGCTATTTAGGTAAAATCTTTTAGAGGCAAGAATTTTGGGAGGGTGGGGGAGGGAAGGGGGGGAGGACGATATTTAAGAAGACTGCTATTTAGGTAAAATCTTTTAGAGGCAAGAGTTTTGGGAGGGTGACGGGAGGGGGAGGAGAACCATCTTAAAAAATACTGCCATTTAGGTAAAATCTTTTTTGAGGTAGGAGCGGGAGGGGTGGAGGTGGGGGAGGGGATTTATATTAGTCAAAGCATGATTTCCTTAAGGTAGAGTAGTGGGAGGGGTGGGGGAGCACCTTTAAAAGACTACTACCAAGCTAAATCTTTTGTGTGCTGTAATGGCTCATCTGTATTATTGTCTGACACCCTGTAGAGAGGCTTGTTTTTTTTTTAATTAATAGTCCCGCAGATATTTTTTAAAATTGTCAACCATCTTTAAGACCTTCCTCTAAAACTCAATGGCGCGTGATGTCATATCCTACAAGTGCAATCTTATCTTTAAGACCAACAACTCAACCCCTCTTATCAACTTTTCAGTATGGTCCAGTGTGTAGAATCGCTAATCAATAACTCATCTGATGACCTGGCAGCCCTGGGTTCGAAACTCGCCACTGCTGTGAAAAAATTTTCTTTCAGAAGAAAAAAATATCACTGAGAATCTTTAAAGGCCAAGCGAACTCAAAGCTCACTCAACTGAGCCAATGTAGATCAAATATAAAGATCAGTTCATTGATGATGTCACAGGGGTGCAGTCAACGACCTCCTTATCAATTCCAAGAAATGTACCTCGACTGCCCAGAGGACTAACGATGATGTCGTAGGATTAGCCTTATCTTATCTCTTATCCCCTTTCCATTGTCTTCCCCTCAGCAGGTACCCTTCTCTCTATCCTATTCATCTCATTGGACGAGTCATCTTCAGGGTCATAACTTTTCACATTAGTGAATCGAAGTGGCGGTGGAAATAGATGATTCCTAGTGTGATGAACGTTTTGTTTCACATTATGCATTTGATTTGTTGATGGTTACGGAGCTACAGACGAAAAAAGTTTTTTTTTCTCCTTTTTTTGGGGGGGGGGGAGGAGAGGGCAGGATAGGAGAGTATTGAAATCCCTACCTCCTCCACCTGGGGTTTTGAACTTTGTATCATAGCTATTTTTTCTAGTTACCCTTCATGTGCATCCGTACCAAATTTCATGCTTTTTACACAAAGTGAACGATTCCATCAATTTTGGGCCCTAAGCCATCCTACTAATAAGTGGGGTATGAATGTTAAGACTTATTAGATGTAATACCTTGTTTTGTATGTGTGGAAAACAGAAAAATAAAATGTACAAAAAGGTTATTATTTCTGGGATTGTCTGGCACTAGTTTTGGTACCACCACTGAATGAAGCAACCCCAAAAACATATAATTTGACACCAAACATGACTATATGGCCGAAAGGCTATTTTTTTCCAGTTTTGGTGGCCATACTGGCAGCCATATTTAATCCTGTTTGACAAATTCGACCATTTTTGTTTCTTATCGTCACAATAGTGTCCTAAACTCCCACGTGTATGAAAATAAGATTCTACACAAGATAATTAACTGGAAAAAAAATAGCGGTGTTCTAGAAATATAACTTTCAACATGACCGCCATTTTGATGACTTCATTACTAACCAATGAGAGCTCTAAAACCTGGGGTCTTGGGCGTTTTACATTCATGAATGTATGTACTATCTTCATTTGTTCTCTGCCTGAACTAAAATATTTTACCACTTTTTGAGGCTTTCCAACCGCGCTGCAACGTCAAAGTCAACTCTTGCTTGCCGGACCATCTCTACTGTACACTCGAACAAGCGATGCGGTGCGCATAATGGTTCTGGGAACTGATGCTACTCTGCTGTGTATACTTGAACCAAAAATTGAACAACAACAATCAGACGGTGATAATTAGACGTCATGAATCCAACATCTAAACTTGATGGGCGAATCACTAGCGTGCTTCTAGATGCTCGAAAACCGCGGGCTATTCGCAAATAATGCACTACTTGGGGACCGATCATTATTTATGGCCCGCAAAGGGGGGGGGGGGACGAAGGAAATGAAAATGTGACCACCAAATTTTCGATGATCCTCCCCTTCGAGAACCTGAAAAAATCTTGGTTCCCCCCATTCAAGGTCCAAAAACCTTTTTGCATACCTATTTAGACTGTCTGCAGATGATTCTTGTAGCCAAGATTAGTGCTGTAGGCAACTAAAGTATCTCTCCACACCGACAGTTACCATAATGAAAAGACACGTTGGGCTGAAAATGTTCTATAAAATGTTCCTTACGCCAACAAGTATGATTAACAAGTGCATATTATCTGGACCTTTTTCCGATTACTGCAGCAAAATCGTCAAGAGACTTGTGTAATGTAATTGACCATAGATTTTGTTTTAACAAACATATGGAATATATTGTAGCTAAGGCTAATTGTTCAATTGGACCATCTCCAACCGTAGTCCCTGTTATGTCCCTGTTATGTCCTGTAGGTTCCCCCCAACAGAGTAACGAGTCTCAATACACTTAATGCAAGCACAGGAATGGATGGGTTTAATGTGCAAAGGCTTCTTTATAAACAATTACAGGTCATGTGACCAGATACTGTCACATGTCTATGGTGATAAGTATGTATCAGTATTATCATGTATGGTAAGCACATCCTAACACTATCAGTGTGATTAGTCTAGGTTAGGTTAACAGTATGGGAAACTCAGTTATGCTAACAAGCAGTAGTGCCACGTGTAACGACACTACACTAATGACAGTGAAATAAAGAAAAAATAAAAAAAATTCTTAACTACCTGAAACAAAAAAATCAATTAGTTATCCATTTTTTTATTGTACATATATGTCTATTATAAGTTAGTGCACTAATAACTTTAAGAAGTGAGTTTTTAATTTAATGAGAGCAAGTGAGCTGTCAATTCGCTTTCAACGTGAACTAGCTGACATATTTGAAAGCTGATAAACCTTGATATTAACATTGTAAAACTCAAAAAAAATTTATTTTTTAGGATAGCCTGGAAATTGTTGGCTTCCTTACCTTTTTTTAAACATCAAAGCTTGCTTTATTTTTTTTCAAGATAACAATGGCTGTGTTCAACTTTTTACAATTTGTTTGCTTGCTGCGAGATTTCGGATTTTTGAAGCTTCTTTCCCAAAACATTGAAAAATTTGCAGTAATTCGGAATTTTGTAGCGGCAACTGCTACTAAATTTGCTGAACATCTGATTGAACATCTTTTTAGCTTGTGTAGCTTTTATTTGCTCCAGAGCACACAAAACCTTGTTAATAGACCTTGTTAACTCAGGGCACAAGCAACGTGAACGTGACATTTTTGCCGGCACGGCACAATTAAAAAAAAAAAAAACCTTTTCGGATTAACGACGAACGTGTTACTAAACAACAATGTTACAGCCTACATTAATTGTGCAATGGTTTTAGTTTTATTATTATAAATTCAAACGATCAGGTGCTTTTTTAACTCTCTTACGGCATCCTAAAACTGGTAAACGTGTTTCAGTTTCAGATTCGGTTTGAATTTCTTGCACTGGTGAAATAACTTTGCGTTTACCGTGTTTCTTATTAATGGGTTTTGGCGTATGCTGTGTATATTGTGATGTTGCGGCGTTTTCTGTTCCCTCTAATTCTCGTGAGAGTGCTCTGTTTAACGGGGACAAAACGCTGGGTAATTTTTCTGCAACACCAGCATTATCTGCTACAACACCTGCTGGCCTCTCAGTGATTGGTTGATATGCTAAGCGATGATGTCTACGACCACTGTCTGATGGAGATTGGTTGTTGACGGGAACTTCGGTACTCGTGCACTCAGGTGACTTAATTGACCTTCCCTCAGGCGTCAACAAACTGGGCTTGCGTGCACCAATAGATTTTCGTGTTCTATGATGGGCAGGCGTGGAGACCTCGTGATTTGCCTTGGGAACTGAAGAATGCTTATTTTTTCCAAAATGTGCTTTCTGAGTAATTAGCTGATTTTTTATTCAGCGCTGTTTTTGTTGGTTTTTGTGCTTGGCTTGGCGGTATTTCGTGTGCTGGTTTGGACAATGGTGCGACAGGATTTATCGCGTCTTGGGTGTTAGTTTCCGACACAATTCGTAATCTTAGGTGAGCTCTTGCTTTTCGAACTACATCATTTTTTTAGTTAAGACATTGTAAATTTGATGATCTAAGGTAGCATTTATCATTCCGGGCAACCATAATTTGTCAGACGTGCGGCTGAAATTTCTATACCACACAGGGGTGTTAATTAGGAACTTAATTTAACGGTTTATTTTGTGAACCCTTAATTTGTTTTTGTTGGCACTCCTTCACCTTAGCTATAGGATCCGGAAGCAACAAGTCAAGACGTGATTTGAATTCACGATTAAAATAAAGTTTTGCAGCTGCTGCTTGAGTTACCACTTAGTGTACTTAGTGTAATTCTACTAGATTCTATGTATGCATTTATGCTGTCTTGTATTCCGAGGTCATCTCTTCTTACAGCCTTATAGATTTTTTGAAGTTTTTTTTAAAAAAACATCTGCTAAACCAATGATCCAGGTCGAGTAACTAGGCCCTGTCAGGTATCAAATACCTTTGTATTTTAGTTATTCCTGGAACAAACTAGAGCACCATTCAGTGCCATTGTCTGTAAGAAGAGTGTCTATTAATCCGTATCCGGCAATGTGGGTATTCATAACATCTATCACTTTTTCAGATGTAATGGTCTTCATTTTGTGGTCAAATGGAATTTTACTGTGAGCATCTACCATGATTAAAACATGTAGTTATCCATAGGACCACAAAAATCTGCGTGAAAACGGGCATTTGCTTTGGGCGGGTACTCCCAGGTGTGTTTAGGACCTGGTGTTTGTTTTTGTTTGTACTGTTGACAATTAGCACAAGATTTTACTTTATGCTCAATAGCAGCATCCATTGTAGGCCACCAAATCTTCGCACGAGCGAGACCTTTTAGCTTAACAATTCCCAGATGTGAACTGTGCAGGTCTTTTAATATTTGTTTCTGTAAAGCTGCAGGAATAATGACTCAGAATTCCCAAAATAGAGTGTTTGATTCAACAGTGATTTCTGTATGCCTATTGAAATATGATAGTAAATTTTGGTCATCACAATGAATAGGCCAGCCATGGTGAACGTATCTAAACACTCTGCATAGAATAGGATCCCTACGACTTTCATCAACTAACGTTTCATTTAGAACTGGTAAGTGAGAAATGGTTTCTAATGCTAATACGTTGTACTGCTCCTCCATTTGCTCAAATTCCTCAACATTGGGGAGGGGGAGACGTGGCAACGCATCAGCAATTACGTTTTTCTTTCCAGGTATGTGCTGAAAATCATAGGAATACCCATTCAGAAGGACAGCCCAACACTGAACTCTAGCTGCTGCCATTTGGGGAATTCCCTTCTTAGGACCAAAAATCCAGAGAAGTGCTCTCTAATCTGATTGAAGGATAAACTTTTGACCATAAACGTATTCGTGAAATATCTTCACTCCTCGAGCCACGCTTAAAGGTTCATGATCAAAATGGCTATATCCCTGTTCTGCCTTTGTTAACTTTCTAGAGGCAAAAGGTATTTGTCGACTTTCGTCATTAGGCATTACATGCATCAGGCGCTAGCCTACCCCGTACGGACTTGCGTCGCATACTAGCTTAAGCTTCTTTTTGGGATCATAATGGACTAAGATCTTAGACTTGCCAAAAAGTTCTTTTACAGTTTTAACTGCCTTGTCACAATCCTCCTCAGATTCATTTAACCTTACAGCTCAACAGCCTGATCACTGGGGCAAGAATGTGTGCCAAGTTTGGGAGATACTTAGAATAGTGATTAACGAAACCAAGGAAACTCTGTAGCTCTTGAATGTTTGTAGGCTTTGGAGCCTTTGTAATGGCTTCAATAACTTTGGGCAGGGTATGCAGACCTTCAGCGTTGCTCATGTGACCCAAATATTTAAGTTCAGGCCGTGATAACTTGCATTTGTCAATACGAAGTTTAGCACCTGCATCTTGAAGTACAGCCAGAAGTTGGTTTAACGATTCGTCGTGGGACTGTTCCTTGCCAATGTCATCATAGAATGTCATGCACTTAGGAATTTTATGAGTGACTTGCGTCATAATGGGTTGGAATATTCCTGGGCTTGAGGCTATGCCTCAAGGCACTCTAAGCCATCTGTAAAGCCCTAGTGGCGTGTTAATCGTTAAAGCAGCTTGAGACTCCCTATCCAACTCAATCTGTAGGAAGGCATCCTTCAAATATATCAAACGAAAGGTATCACTGCCTGACAATTCACTAAATAACTCAGTGGCTGTGGGAACCGGGTAATGGTCAACCTCTAGTTGAGGATTAACGGTGATTTTATAATCCCCTATGACACGTATGTCACCATTTGGTTTATGAACTATGACCAGAGGAGTCGCCCATTCAGAAGTTTCCACAGTCACTAGAATACCCAGGTCAAGAAGGTGCAAGATTTCCTGGTTAACTCGCTCTTCTAATGCCAGGGGTATGGGGCAAACTCGGCGATAAACCGGTTTCGCGTCAGCCTTTAACTGTATTTTGGCCTTATAGTTTTTGAATTACTCAAAGCCGGGGCCAAAAAGCTCTGGAAAACCCTCTTCAATTTCCTTTGTGTTAACCACAGAAGGGTTTACTTTAACTTTCTTTTATCTGTTCAAATTTAGTTTGGAGATCAAAAAAGGTGTCATTTCCGACTCGAAAAACAGAAATACAATACTTGCCAAATAAATTTGACTTACATAATTTGGATACCATAGCATCTAACTGCTCGGTTTGGCCGTTAACAGTAACTTCTAAATTAATTAGAAACATGGCTTTCTCCTCCCCTTCGGTGTAGGAGTTAATTGAGTTTGGGCTATTTTGTAATGGCACACTTGAAAAGTATTTGTTATACCAGTCCATGGAGATGACTGTTCCATATGCACCGGAATCTTGTGCCATGAGTAACTCGATTCCGTTCAGAGTGACTGGAATGTACCATTTAGCTATTTTCATACGGTTTATGACAACTTTATTAGTTTGAACTACATCTGAACTTAGTTCGTTGCTGCTGCTCATTCCGATGGTCTTATTTTCTAAACAATAGTCCTCTTCGGACTCTAAATTGCTGCTGGACCCATCAAACCTGTTATTAATGTCACTGTCTTCATTTTCTGAATTGCTTTGACCATTTTTGTTCAGCAGATTTACTTTTTTTGTGGTAACTGTATTTATTCTTAGTCTTACTTTTGGGAGTAAAACTCTGAGTTGTCTTGGAGTTTGCTTTTGATGATTTTTGACTAGAACTTTTCCTACAGACTGCCTTAAGGTGACATTGAGTATGGCAGTGGCCACAGATGTAATCTTTATATTTACACCTTGATTTGACGTGACCGGCGCGTCCTCAACAAAAACAAGTGATATCAGAAGCAGGTTTAGGACGAAACTTCGAAGTTTTATTTCGTTTTGTGACATAGTTAACAGCTTTGATTGTCGAGCGTATTTCAATTTAGTCTGCCTCTGCAGATTCCAGGGACAGTGTAAGTGAAATGGTTTGAGTTAAATCAAGAGTTTTCTTCAACAGCTCCATTTGAATTTCACTCTGATAAAATTCGCCTATGAATCTGTCATGAATCATTTCACTGATGATATTCTTGATTTTATCAAAATCGCAATGTTTAGTTAATTTAAGAACTGAAACATATTGATTAATAGATTCGTCCGAATTTTGAGCTCTTCTGAAGAACTTTACTCTTTCTGACACTACAGAAGGAAGCGGTTCCAAATCATCTAGAATAGCCTTAACTAATTCATCATAAGTGAAGTCAGTTGGAACCTTAGGGGAAATAATATTTAATATCTTATCAAACATCTCCCTCCCTACTGATGCCATAAAAATATCTAATTTATCTGCATCAGCAACTTTCTTTGCTCTAAGAAATACGTTATTCTTGTAGAATATTTATCCCATGTGTCAACTTCATGTTCAAACACTGCAAACAGGCCAGACGGTTTCGCCATATTGTCTGTGTCTGTATCCCTAGCACTTAGGCTAAGATTAGGATCAATAAATAAATAATTTATTGCAACGTCAACTACGGCACTTGCTAAAGTAACGCCTGTAATGACAGCCACTACAGGTGGTACACAAATTTCACCTGCAACTGACATACATATGTCAACCAGTAATAAGCTGTACTAATTACTACAATTTAGCAAAATGTAATACTAAAACCACTCGAGACCATAATTGAATTGCTTAACAACTAAGCCTAATTCCATGATTATTAGCCTACCTAATTTTACAATATGTCTTGCCCAAAATGTTTCATAATTAATATTTTACGCACACAGTTTAAGTTTACTTCTCAAGTAACAAAAAACAACACCACCGGCTTAAGCAGCGTGCAAGCCGAACAAGTTTTACTAAACTAAAGGTAATTACATTGATAATATACCTCACCAACCAGCCAGAGTAGAGATAAGGCAACATCGCATTGCAAGGACCCAATTTATTTGCGTTTTTCTGGCTTATCCTAATTGTAGTATGATAGGTGAAAACCGCCAACGCGTTGCATCAGCACACAAATCTTGTACAAATTGTGTGCTGGCAAAGCAATATCTTCCCCTGTTCTAGCAATAAGGAAACGAATTGTAACTATAATAAATTCGAACCACACAAAGTTCTACTCACACAAGCAACTACTTTTTTAATATTTAAATGAATGCCCGTTCCAGGCACTAAACTATTTAGCCTAAATAGTAAATTTACCAACTTACCAAATTCGGAGCACTGAAGATGGTTGGTGGGGGAATTAATTTACAAAATCGTAAATAATACTCCACTGGGGTGGCTCGTCGCCATTCTGTTATGTCCTGATGGTGGACCAATTGCGTAGGTTCCCCCCAGCAGAGTAACGAGTCTAAACACACTTAATGCAAGCACAGGAATGGATGGGTTAATGAGCAACAGGCTTTTTTTTTTATAAACAATTACAGGTCATGTGACCAGATACTGTCACATGTCTATGGTGATAAGTATGTATTAGTATTATCATGTATGGTAAGCACATCCTAACACTATCAGTGTGGTTAGTCTAGGTTAGGTCAACAGTATGGGGAACTCAGTTATGCTACCAAGTAGTAGTATCACATGTAACGACACGGTCCCGATATTTACCTTGCCATTTTTAAATCCCTTATTCGCCCCTTTCTCGAGAATGGGGTGCCATTTTGGGAACCAATGTTTATTAAGGATAGAAGGCCCTGGAAAATGTCCAACGTAGAATCATGCAAAAAATTAGAGGTTTGAGAATTTTTGTATAGTGAACGGCTTAAAATTCTTAAGCTGCCTTCCCTTGAATGGAGAAGAAAGAGAGCTGGCCTAATAATGATGTTCAAAATTGTGAGGGGCATTGGTACAAATATTACTTATAGTTTTTTTCAAATTGTTTCAATCAACTATTACTACGCGTGGATCTTCTTATAAACTTTGGATCCGTAATCCCCATTTGAACATGGTACGTAATTCCTTCCCTATAGGTTAATTTCCCTGTGGAACACTATTCCAGATCAAATAGCTTCATTTTCGAGTGTAGCTGCCTTTAAAAAGGGTATCGATGCCTTTTTTGGTGATGCTCTTGTGTTTCGATACGATGATGACTAGCTGAAATGATCCCTCGTGCTTTTGCATGCTTTTCGGTAATTTTGGCTGCACTTCGACCTATCTTTAAATGGACCTTTATTATGGACCTCTCTTTATTTATGGACCTTTTTATGTATTTTGTTGTTTATATGTTATACCTTTCTGGGGGCTACTGCCTCCCTTGCCTTTCGTTTTTGTTGTTGATTAATTACAAATTATAAGTATTAATATCTATCCACTCCCGTTTTTGGGAACTGATAGTGTTGTTTGCCCTTGTAAATAAATAAATTGAATAAATAAATAAGTGCCATTTTTAAGTATGTTACGAGAAAAACGCGAGTATCTAAAAAGATACCACCGCTACACTTTGATAACTTATTGCTGTCAGACGGCCTCGATAAAACTAACGCATTAAATGTAAAATTTTGCAAAAAAATTCACACTGGACAATGAAATCCTTATTCCTTCGTTTCCGGGTGTCTCCTATTCTCAGGCTATTCAGGATTTACCATTAATTAAGTCTGTTGATTTTTTACCTGAAACAATTTTTTCGAAATTAAAAAATCTTAAAAATAGCTGCACTATTTGTCCGGATATCTTTTCGTCGATTTTCTATAAGACCCTCGTGTGGGAGCTACACAAACCCTTGTTCTTTCCTCAAGACCTCTTTTCATTCTGGAATCCTGCCAAATTGTTGGCGTGCTGTACGGGTTAGCCCTATCTACAAAAAAGGAAATACTGTGGACCACACAAACTATCGTCCGATCTCTCTGACCTGTGTCCCGTGTTGGATACTTGAACATTTAATTCGTGATGCTATACTGAGGCTTCTTTCTGAGGTAAATTTGTTGCCAAGGGATCAATTCGGGTTTCTGCCTCGGTGGTCTACCACTCTACAATTACTGAGTTGTGCAAACGACTGGTCTAAATCACTCGAAATCGGTGTGCCAGTAAATATTCTGTATATCGACTTTGCAAAGGCGTTTGAGTTGGTGGTACATGCAAAGCTCTTATTCAAGCGTGTACTGTTGGTATTGCCGGAAATCTGCTTTGCTGGATTGGCGATTTCCTTAGAGACAGTTCCCAATCAGTTACATTGAGCGATTCTCTCTCTGATCCAGACCTGTCACTAGTGGTGTCCGACAGGGCTCGGTTTTGATGCCGCTTCTTTTTACTATTTACATTATGGGTCTACTTCCCCTTGCTGGTGACATGATAAAAATGCCTAAATTTGCAGATGACATCAAGCTTTATAACAAATTAAAAAATGAGGATCATCATCTTTCCCTGCAGTCGGCTCTCACATTTGTAAATGGTTGGTCCCTGGACTGGCAGCTCCCAATAAACACTCTTAAATGCCAAACTTTACATCTGGGTAAAAAAAACCTTTTCTCCGTCTATATGCTCGAAAACACTGAACTTAAATCTGAGAACACAATTAAGGATCTTGTGTCCACTTGTCTACTGATCTCAGGTTTTCTATCCACTGTAATCAGACGGTTTCTAAAGCTAAAAGTTTGTCATATGGTTAGGCGCTGTTTCTTGTCTGGTGATGTTCATACCTTAGTTCGTGCGTTTATTATGTACATTCGTCCACTTCTCGAGTATGCCAGCCATGTCTGGTCCCCACATCTAATAAAGGACATCAAACATATTGAGTCTGTGGAGAGGTCTTATACTAGGTGCCTTCGTGGTCATTGCGGGCTCTCTTATATGCAACGTTTAGATAAACTTAGCATCGAGTCGCTTGAACTGAGACGACTACATGATGATCTTTGCCTTAACTTTTTGATCCTTAAAGGAATGGTTGATGTTGAACCATCTTCTTTTTTCACTATACGAGGAAGCAATTATACTAGATGTCATCCTCTCAAACTTGCTGTTGCCCTTACCATTTTGCAAATCGTGTGGAGCACCCGTGGAATAGCCTTCCATCCGGGCTGGTATATTCTTCCAGTCTTTCCATGTTTAAACAAAATCTTAAGGAGACTGATTTGTCCAATTTTTTAAAGTGTTTTTGACATTTTCTGTTATGCTTTATTGTTTTTTTTTTAATTGCTCTTTATTGTAAATATTTTGTAAAATCTTAGGTTGGGTATCAGTGGATCCTGCTATCCCTTCCCAGTCCTGTTTACCTTTTTCTTGGCAAATAAATCTTTATTATTATTATTATTATTATACAATATTGCTTCAATAATGCTGACTATTAGAGCCCTGTTGAAAAGTTCCAAAGTTGGTTGAGTAACAATCATTACATGTACGAGCGTTACGGCGGGGTTTTCGTGCTTGGGATCAAAACGGAGAAACAGGAAATTCAGCCACACTGCGTTGCCCTCCACTGAAAATGGAGAAAGGGACAGAATGGGGGGAAGAGAATTGGGGGGGGGGGGGAGAGAATGGGGGGATGGGGGTAATGGGGGAGGGGCAAATGAGGGCTCGAAGAGGGGAGGGTTTGCAGACTATTTCCAATTTCATGCTCCCCAGCAAAGTATTTTGTTCACGTATGCGGAAATCAGCTAGACCGGAACAAGTTACTAGTTCTAATAGAATGTTGAATAAGTCAGAATAAAAGCGTGTAGCATAGCTACTGTATTGTGACTATGAAATAGTCGACTAGAGTGGCGTGCGTTAGTAATGAATGGCTGCTGAGAGTGCCCTACCTCTAACATAAACCTATGCCTAAGTAAGCATAATGCTAAATAGCAAATCTATAGTCAGTAGGCCTAGCTGTTTTTACCCATAAAAATGACGGAAATTATAATAAATAATTTAAAACACTGTACAAGGTGTATCAGATAAAACGGAAAGGCGAAGGCCAATTTAATCGTACTTAAGGTTAATAATTACAAAAAGTTTCGTTAAAACATAAAAGTTAAAAGCAATATGCGGGTCGTTTAAGGAAGTGTTACAGGTCCACTCGCCTATGTCGGTGTCTAAGCTTGCAACGGTTGCCGCCTCTACAATCTCTGCTGGCAGTCCATTCCGGGGGTCAACAACTCGCAGGGCAAAAACGGATCTTCTAATCTCAAAATGAGCGCTGTTGCCTAAGTTTATAACAATGTACGGGTTATCGCGGAAAGTTAGAACAGTGGCAATCAACAGTACGAGCAGACACACGCTGAATGTACTGCCATCAGGTACCGAAGAGCTTGTATCAACATGGAATTCAAAGCTTTCAAGGTTCACAAATAAAAACGGATTAGCATTCACTCAAGCGAGACTTTTCATCAGCTAGACAAAAAGACGCACAAGAATTCCTTCGCCAGCTTCTAATGAATTTACAACTACTTCAGTTTGGCATCTACTAATATAATACTCAGTCGGGTAAAAGTAAGGCGCAAGTGAAAACCAATTAGTGTAAAAACACGTGCAACAATCGCTTTAAACTTGGATACAATTGCGATGCACGTTGCGAATCATTGCTACCTTGCAAACCGTATCTGGTCGCGTGAATGTGGCATTGTCGTCGGGTAACAGATTTTGACTTTTGGACTCTCGTTAAGCTAAAAAAAAAATTACGAACCTGTGTTTCAGCTGAAAGTCGACAACTTTAAACAAAACGACGATAGGTTGATAATTCCCTCCCCCCCCCATGGGCCTCATAATTGGCAGCCTGATACGATGGAAAGGCGCATTTCTTTCGTAGTTGCTAACTTGCAGAGCGAAGTTGAATCGTTTTTAATTCAATTTATTTATTAAGGGCTGTGGCCCTGAGCCATGCACTAGGGTGGGTTGAAAAAACCTAAATTGTCCTGATCGAAATGCCCTAGTGCAGAAAAGTTGTGACTGACCACCACTAAGAATTGTGTGAAATCTTTTCCGAATCAGTTAATATCTTTGGCTCTGGCCAGAGGCTTAAAGTTTTGAAAATTCACTAAAAACATGAAATTTTCAAGTTTCTATTGAAAATACCCGAATTGCACTGATCGAAATGCCCTAGTGCGGAAAAGTAGTAGTTGACCACCACTAAGAAATGTGTGAAATCTCGTCCGAATCGGTTAATGTCTTTGGCTCTGACCAGCGCCTCAAAATCTTGAAATTTTACAGAAAAACGTGAAATTTCCAAGTTCCATCAAAAATACCAGCATTGGTTGCCAATGGATGAATCGAAAATAAAAATGCCCTAGAGTGGAAAAGGTTTTAATAACCATAAACAACAAATATGTAAAGTTTTCAGCAAATCAGTATATTTATTTGGCTCTGACAAAAGGCCAGAAGTTTTGTAATTTTATGTAAAAAAAAAAGCAAAATCTGTATGATTCCATAATGTAGAAAATATTTAAATTATTCGTCAATGATTGGATCAAAATCAAAATGCCCTAGTGCGGAAAAGGTTTTAATAATCATTAACAACAAATATGTGAAGTTTCCTGCCAATCAGTTAATTTATTCGGCTGTGACCAAAGGCCCGAAGTTTCGTAATTTAACACCAAAAAACTTGAAATATTTTGAAATAATAACTAACTACGTTTTTTTATTCCATTCCTTCCCATTCGCATCACTGCTGATTCCCTTCTAACGTTCCCTCTCAGCCAGCCTTCCGACTCCCCATTCATCTCTCAGCCAGCCTTTACATTCCCCAGTTTTCTCTCAGTCAGCCTTTGACAGCCTGCTACGTCAGTAAGTATCACTGAGTGACGATTGAATGAAAAAGCCAAAGTTCTCAAGTTCGAAGCCTCCTCTAAAACAAACTTTTGTTTGTCCCATTTTTGGAACCCCAAAGATCTTTGTGAAAGTCAGTTCTGACAAACGAAGAGAAGATGTATTAAAGTCTTGTTTCAGTGAAAGACGTAAACGTATGCTGGAGACTGGCAACAAGAACCAAGTTTTTCTAGTATTGCACACTCTGTAGCTGAAAAAATAAAAAGCTTGTTTCACAGAGCGCCTATTCCAACAGTTTCTCACCAGTGTTTACGTGCTGTAAAAATGCTATAATCATCTTCAAAAAAAAAATACTCTGCTTGATACCGCCTTGAGAGGTTTATATTTTGATGGACAAGAAAATAACCCAAATAAGTAAGGACAAGAAAATAACCCAAATAAAAGATGGGGCCAAATTTTATCGGAAAACCATTAATGATACATCTCACTAGTGAAGGAGCCACCATCACAGTATATTGGACATGTGACTCCAATTTCTAGCACAGCGCTTGATATATCCGACAGCATTTACGAGTACGTGGTCTCGAAGGTTAATGACTTCAGCAAACTTCAAGTAATTGGTTGCGATGGTACAGCAGTGAATACCGGGCATAAATCTGGTATAATTCGCCGTCTGGAGCTAAAAATTGGCAGGCCATTGCAATAGGTTATTTGCCTCCTCCATTTAAATGAGCTGCCGCTCAGACACCTATTCCAGCACATAGATGGCCCAACAAGTGGTCCCAAATCATATGCCGGTTCCATAGGTAAACAACTTACGAGATGAGAAGAGTTGCCTGTAGTCAAATATAAATCTGTGGTCGCGGATCTACCTTCTATAACAGAGTCACACTTGAGCACAGACCAGAGGTATTTGTTGGATATATCAAATGCAATTCAATCAGGCCCCTGCTCAACTGACCTCAGCAAACGTAATTCGAGGTCGCTGTCACATTGACGTCGGTTGACAACTGCCAGCAGAATATTGAGGATATACATAACAATTGCAAATCCTTTCCCAGGTTTCCAGCAGATTACGTCATGAAGGTTTACACTCCTTTATGGTTTGCTATCAAAACTAAATACGCCATCAACGATGGTGCTAAGCACTTATGTGAACTCGTAATGAGATCCAGATTCTTGCCAGCCAACCTTCTAGAAGTTATTAATCCAGTCATTGCCAGAAATGCGTTCTTTGCTTGCCCAGAAAATATGCTCCTGGCCATGCTTACAGATGATGACGCCAACGTTAGGCAGCTTGTGGTTCGGAGAATAATCAAGGCAAGGTAGACTGAAAGTGTATCTGATGGCAATGTTCGCTGCTTTGTTGTACAACAGCTTAACTTTGAAGCCAAGAAATATATAGAGTTAATCAACTGGTTTCAGTGTGAGGTTACACCACCGCCAATTCTGAGCCTGGTGAGCTGAGATGAACTGATGAATATGCACGAAAAATCCAACTACTGGGATTTCTCCTTATTTCCATGCCAAACCCAAGCTGTTGAACGGTCAGTGAAACTAGTGACCATGCCATCCGCTCACGTATGTGGGCACGACAACAGGGATGGATACACACGATCCACCCTACTGTCAAGAAAAATCATTCCAAACTTTGATAAAAATTCCAACTTCGACGTCTAAATGTTATGACATTGGTGTAAGAGAGTTCTAATGCATAAACAATTATTAAGCAATACGCAAATAAATAATCACACAAGATTTGCTTTTTTTTGTGTGAAATTACCAAATTTCGGGCTTTGGTCAGAGCCAAATAAATTTACTGATTGGCTGAAAACTTTACATATTTGTTGTTTATGATTATTAAAACCTTTTACACTCTAGGGCATTTTTATTTTCGATCCAACCATTGGCGAACAATACTGGTATTTTCGATGAAACTTGGAAGTTTCACGTTTTTCGGTAAAATTTCAAAATTTTGAGGCGCTGGTCAGAGCCAAAGATATTAACCGATTCGGACGAGATTTCACAAAATTCTTAGTGGTGGTCAACTACAACTTTTCCGCACTAAGGCATTTCGATCAGTGCAATTCGGGTATTTTCAATAGATACTCGAAAATTTCATGTTTTTAGTGAATTTTCAAAACTTTATTCCTCTGGTCAGAGCCAAAGATATTAACTGATTCGGAAAAGATTTCACACAATTCTTAGTGGTGGTCAGTCACAACTTTTCCGCACTAGGGCATTTCGATCAGAGCAATTTAGGTTTTTTCAACCCACCCTACCATGCACCCTGTACTACAGTTAATTACAAATCACCAACGTAACACAACGTAACTACTACACCAATTAGCCACTAAACATATGACTAATGTCACTGCCACGCTGGTCCTTGAAACTGTGTACCACCAAACCATTGCACTGTCCGTTTCCAGTGTGTACAAGCTGTAGCACTCAGCAGTCCACTGTGTGCTAGTAATATTCACTGGGTACAGTGATACTAACTACTCTGAGTGGAAGCATTGCACCAGTTGCTCCATAAAGCACACTCTTGAATAATTGCACTAACCCACAAAACACTACAATCATAACATGACAGAACACCTACACCAATGAGCCTCGACTGCTGTCAATGTCTTTGAACCTGTGTACCACTGAACCATTGCACCAACAAAGCAAGGGGCATTTGATGGAAGCTTCCGAAACTACAAAAAAGACTTCCAGAATGATAGAGGTTACCGTTCCCTCTTCAAGGACCCCCTTCCGTTGATGATCATCCTCAAACCTGCCATTGTGCAACTGATCATCTGTCTGACCAGTCTCGTCTCTTGTAAGTTTCAACTCTGTATAACAGTGATATTTTCAAGAGGTGAACAAAAGCTCAACGCGGGGTTCTGGAGCACCTACGTAAATACCCCGAATCGATATGATGTCCGAGTTTGGTGCAACAGGCATACAAGAAGATCCATCGTATCGATAGGTTTAGGAAAAGGGCAGTGGTTGGGTCATCGAATCTGTTACGGAACTCCAGGTCAGGGTTGGAAAGTATGATTCGTTCAAAGCCACCTCCTACATTGACCTGCCAAAACCTTTGAGGAAGAAGCATCAGTTTGTTACCAATGTACGGAACAAGAATGACAACAAATGTTTCCTATACTCCGTGTTAGCGTCTTTACACCGCTGCTGCAGCGATTTTCCTGAGGACTACGGTCCATTCTTGAACACCGTCGACTATTCAATGTTGCGTTACCCTGTGGAATTAAAGCAAATTGATGAGTTTGAAGCTAAAAACAGTAATCGTTCCATCAATGTGATCGCCTTCACAACTGAATTTGGACTACACCCTGTTCGAGTTTCCAAGTCGGTTGTCAACCGTAAAGAAATTGACTTGCTACTGCTCTTTGAAGACGATGATAAAGGTGAACTAAATTTTCACTACTTGGACTTTGATGGCTTCATTCAACATTCTGGTGCTGGAACCCGCAAGAAGTTTTACCGTCGCAACTGTTTCTCCGGTTTTACGAGAGAATACATCCTCCACAAACACCGCAACGAGTGCTTCGCTCTGAATCCAGCACAACGGTTGAAGTTTCCCAAACTCTGGGAGAATACCTTGGAGTTTAAATATTTTAGTCGACAAAATAAACACCCTTGGGTTATCTACGCCAAATTTGAGTGTTTCCTCCAGCCTTTTAAGGGAGCTTTACCCGACCCATATACCAGTTCCACGACACCCATCCATAACCACGTACCCTGCAGCTATGGTTACGTCGTCATCGAACCCGAAGGGGAGATTGTGACTGAAAAGTATTATTTCGGTCTCGATGCCGTAAAAGACTTTGTACAATTAGTGGAAGCAGAGGCCGACAAATGTGGTGCTATTATTCGTTAATCCACAACTTCTCACTCTTACGGAAGAAGAAAAGGCCAGTTTCCAGCTCGCTCAGAACTGTCACTACTGTGGACAAGATTTTCACCCGGAGTTTTACACGGATGGGAAGAAAATGTCAGGAGAAATGAAGGTACGTGACCACCACCACTTTCCACCTGGTAAGTACCGCGGAGCGAGCCATAGTAAGTGTAACTTGACAGCGAGACAAACGAGCACCATCCCCGTGATTCTACACAATTTAGACGTTATAACATGCACCTATTGACTTTGGCTGCCAAAAAATTTAAAGGAAACATTGACATCATTGTTAGGAATTCTGAGAGGTTTTAAAGTATGACTGTGAATCTGCAAACGTTTCAATCGTCACAAAATTCACAAAAGAAGTAGGTTAGCGTCATCCTTCGGTTCATAGACAGCTTCAACTTCTTGGCTTCCTCCCTGGCTGCACTTGTCACCAATCTTAAAAATAGTAGAAGCGATTTTTTCCATTTTGAGAGGTGGATTGGGACGTCCTATTTCAAGCAGTTTGCTTACTCCAACTCCCATGGAAGACCTACTAAACCTGCTTACCCAAAAAGGTCACTACCCCTACGAGTATGTTACCAATGAGTAAATCTTGAAAGAAACAGAACTGCCTCCAAGAGAAGCTTTCTATTCTGCATTAAAAGAAGACAGCATCGATGAGGAGGAATACGAACAAGCGCTGACCGTTTGGGGTAAGCTCACATTTAAGTTTGTTGCCAGTTATCACGCCCTGTATCAGTTGACGGACGTTTATCTTCTGGCCGAAGTATTTGAAAACTTTCGCACTATCTGTCTTGAAAGATATCGCCTGGATCTGTGTTACTATATTTCAATGCCGGGTTTCGGCTGGGGTGCAGCGCTTCGACAGACCGAAGCTAAACTCGAATTATTCACTCACGTCAGCACAACTTTATAACTTCTGGAATTCGAGGTGGGCTTTCCTATATCGCTTGACGCTTCGCCGAGGCCAACAACATGTACTTCCCCGATACTTTCAGCCCCAAACGACCCATCTCCTTTCTCATTTACTTGGACGGTGACAACCTATATGTATGGCTGGGCAATGATACAATTGTTGCCGTACAGCGACTTTGTGTGGATCTCCAATAGTGAAATTAGAAATTTCTATATCTTTTCGGTGCCAGACGATGGGGATTATGGATACATCTTGGAGGTAGACCTCGACTATCCGACCAAATTGCATGATGAACATAACGCCTACCCTCTGGCTCCAGAGTCATTGAAAATTGATCCTTCGATGGTTTCAGAGTTCTCCAGGAGGGTGGCTGCGGAAATTGGGCACGACATAAAACCAACCACTAGCTGCCATCAAACCTTTTCAACAAGAAGAAATACGTGGTTCACTATAGAAATCTGAAATTATACCTGCGGCAAGGGATGGTTCTTTGCCGCATCAGACGCATCCTGAGCTTCAAGCAGAAGGCATGGTTAAAACCCTACATTGAGGGTAACACCGAACGCAGACAGGCGGTGACAAACGAATTCGAAAAGAACCTCTACAAGCTGGCAAATAATTCGGTTTTTGGTAAGACCCTGGAACAGAAGCAAAATAGGGTGTCCGTCAAGATCGACACCAAAGTAGGAATGACTGTGAAACATACCTCTCTACCGCACGCCGACTCGTTCCATATCCTTAACGACAGTCTTGTCTCGGTGCTGTTGAAAGAGCGCACCATTGACTGTGATCTCCCCACCTATTCCGGTTTCTCCATCTTGGAATTTTCCATGTTACTTATGTTCCAGTTCCATTACAAATACATCAAGCCGAAATATGGAAAGAGAGCTTTTGTTCACCGATACTAACAGCCTCTTCTACTCCATTGAGACTGTGGACTTCTATGCCGACATGGCGAAAGAGCGAAGCGAGTGGTTCGACATGTCCAATTACGACCGGGACCATCCCCTCTTCAACATCGAAAACAAGCAAGTTCTTGGCAAATTTATGGACGAGCTAGCTGGGAATCCCGCGAAAGAGTTCATCGGTCTCAGATCGAAGATGTACTCTTACGTCACCGCGAAGAATGCAAAGCAGATGGCAAAAGGGATTGACAGGGCGTATATCAAAAATCATCTGACGCATAGGGAATACAAATGCTGCTACAAACAACACGTCGTTGAAAAGGGGACATGGTCCATCATTCGAATTAGAAAGCATCAGCTTACCACCAATGTCATAACCAAGTCTCTGCTGTCACCCTATGACGACAAGCGCTTCATCCTCGATGATGGAGTACACACATGTGCCTACGGACACTACGAGTGTTCACCCATCATTGAAGAAGAAGTGGAGGGTTTCGACTCCGACGTCGATCTGGAAAGCGATCTGGAGGAGTCCGTGAGGCGCGATTTCCGAGGGGAAGCACTAGTTGAACCATCCCACGTAGAGTTGCGGAGGTTGGTGAAATTGGTGGATAGAGAGAAGAAAGCAGAAGCCAACAGGTTGAGTAAGACCGCTATTGAGAGGGAGAGGCAAGCTGCCATGACCAAAGAGCAACAACAGGAGAGAAGAGAACGAGAAAGGCAGAGGAAAGCTGACATGACCAAAGAGCAACAACAGGATAGAAGGGCAGGAGGACATTGTCATCAGAGATCCCATTTACGACAAAAACAAAAATCAGAAGATCATGCTTAGCATGAAGATCGAGCAGACACACCCTGAATGTATTGCCATCAAGTAACAAAGAGCTTGTATCGACATGGAATTCAAAGCTTTCAAGGTTCACAAATAAAAACGGATTAATATTCACTCAAGCGAGACTTTTCATCAGCTAGACAAAAAGACGCACAAGAATTCATTCACCAGCTTCTAATGAATTTACAACTACTTCAGTTTGGCATCTACTAATATAATACTCATTCGGGCAAAAGTAAGGTGCAAGTGAACACCAATTACTGTAAAAACACGTGCAACGATCGCTTTAAACTTGGCTACAACTGCAATGGACGATGCGAATCATTGCTACCTTGCAAACCGTATCTGGTCACGTGAATGTGGCATTGTCGTCGGGTAACAGACTTTAATTTTTGGACTCTCGTTAAGGTAAAAAAAAAAAACTAATCTGTGTTTCAGCTGAAACGACGATAGTTGTTAATTTCGGCCTCCCTCCCCATGGGCCTCGAAATTGGCAGCCTGATACGATGGAAAGGCGCATTTCTTTCGTAGTTGCTGAATTGCAGAGCGAAGTTGAATCGTTTTCAATTCAATTTATTTATTAAGGGTTGTGGCCCTGAGCCATGCACTCTGTACTACAGTTAATTACAAATCACCAACGTAACACAACGTAACTACTACACCAATTAGCCTCTAAACATATGACTACTGTCACTGCCACGCTGGTCTTTGAAACTGTGTACAACCAAACCATTACACTGTGCGTTTCCACTGTGCACAAGCTGAAGCACTCAGCAGTCCACTGCATGCTAGTATTATTCACTGGGTACAGTGATACTAACTCCGAGTGGAAGCACTGCACCAGTTGCCCCACAAAGCACACTCTTGAATAATTGCACTAACCCACAAAACACTACAATCATAACATGACAGAACAACTACACCAATGAGCCTCCACTGCTGTCACTGTCTTTGAAACTAACAGGTAGGACAAGTGTAACCAAGATTGGTGACAAACACAGCGACTGCAAGGGAATAAACTACGGTGTCCCACAGGGTTCTGTTCTGGGACCATTACTATTTTTAATTTATATAAATGATATTGACAAAGAAGGGAACAAGTTAATTTTGTTTGCAGATGATATCTGTCTATTTGCTAGCCATTTTAATTATGAAAAAATGATCCAAAAATTGCAGAGAAATTTTGATGCTATCCAGGAGTGGTGTTGGGAAAATGAAGTTTACATAAACAAGGATAAAACTGTCTTTTTGGAAATTACAACTACTAAAATGAAAATTCCCAAAAATTTGAACATTCTGCTGTACTGCAATCAAAAAGATAAGGAACTTAAAGTTAGCCTACCTCTTCAAAAAGTGCACTCGGCTAAATATCTTGGGTTTTGTCTTGACAAAAATTGGAAACACGAAGTCCACATAAATGAGTTAATTAAGAAAATAAGACAATTAATGCCTAAATTATATTACCTTCGAAAAATTCTAAATTTTCAAAATAAGAAATTAATCTACTCTGCCTTAGTTGAATCGAACTTAAGATATGGCATTGAAGTTTACAGCACTGCGAATGCAACAATCCTCCAAAGGCTACAGAAAGCTCAAAATAAAATAATTCACATACTGTTTCAAGATAAAATGAAAAAAATAAAAATTAAAAATATTAAACAAAATTTAAATCTTTTAGATATCACATCGTTACAAGCCTATACTGTGATAATAAAAAATTATTATGAAAACGAAAGGGTTATTAGAAATACAATCATAAACAGTAAATTGCGGGATACCTCCATTAAAAGAAAACTTCCATTATGGAGAAATAAGTATGGGCAAAATCTACAGCGTTACTATGTTCCATTAATTTTAAATCAGCTTCCGAAAGACTTTAGAAATATTACATCCTTTATTCAACTAAAATTTAAAGTCAAAACCTTCCTCATAAATAAGCAATATAACAACTAAGTACATGGCTACACATTTTTATTGATTGTTTTGTTAGGAAGAGTGTCTTTTATTCTTCCCCTTACTTTATCTTTGTATCTGTGTTATACTTTTATATTTGTTGTTATTATCCATATGTCAATTCTTGTTGTTGCTGATACAAACAAGTACTCCGGTACTTCGTATCATCTGAAATAAATTTATATATATTTATAGTTGCAAACCTGCAACAGGTCTGGAACGAACCACAAAAACCAATGACATCCAACCTACACTAAACTTAAAACGCGTTAAAATGGCTCTGATAATAATTTTTTTTTCTACAGAAGAAATAAAACCAAAAATTTATGAATGTAGCGCTTATTTTCATATTTTTATCCCCCCCCCCCTTCCTGTCTAGTAACATTGTAACAATGTGTGCATCTTGACAAGATGCCCTCCCCAGTCCCATCAGGGATAAAAGCTGCAACTTCGAACCATTTCTACACGTCGTTGCGGGTAAATCAAAAATAATTTCGAAATTTAAAGTGGCACTATCACCTATTGAAAGTCAACAGAATCTGGCAATATCTAGCGCTATCCAGTACTATCAAGCACTTGCTTGAAATTGCATAAACGAAGGAATGCACATCGCCATTTCTTTTAACGAAACAAACAAACCACGGAAGCTTCCTTAATTATTGAGTGAAAATTTGGTACGTCCTCGCACACCTGAGAACAAGCTGTAAAGGTTAACAACACCACTGCCGCTAGATGGCGCCAGTATTTTCGTACGATGTTCAATCAATGATAGTGCCACTTTTAAACAATAAGATGTGAATAACCTAAAAAAAATTCCAGTTGTATTTTGCTTTCATTATTTTATTAATTAATTAATTATAATGTTCATTAGCAGTTTGTTACACAACAAATATTTTACCCCTCTCCTCCCCCTCGTATTAACAATTCGGAACGCCGCCAAGACTTCCCCCATTCCCTCTCTACAATATTACATGCTTTATGGACGCTCCCTTTCAATTGTGTAGTACATTATCGTTAAATCCGAAATAAAATCAGTGTTTTAACATTTTTTTTGGTAAAATACGATTTACTTTCTGTACATAATAATGCAGCACGATTTCTATTATTTTTACGTTGCATGTTTGCCACACTGTATTTTTGTTTGTTTTGTAAATATTATTTGTTGCCTCCTTGTTCCTTGTATATGCACTTGGGCCCTATTTCGTAGTTTATCGCATACTCACGGCGTAGAGCCTTGTTCGACTCATTAGCAGATTGGACTCGCCCAGTCAACCCGCTCACTTCACAGGCGGATACAGCATGGCAACACTTTGCAATCGCATTTTTAAAAGAATTGTCGCTCAGAAAAATGAATTTGGTCTTGCAGTTGTAGCAGAGTTTTGAAAAGCATTGCAATAATTTGAAAAGCAAAACTAGTTTGGTATTTAGTATGCCTAATAAAGTGTGTTCCCAGTTTGTCCGAGTTCCTGCGTTGATCGGCTGGTAGGGGGCGCACAGAAGTATGCATTATTGCTGAAAAACGTTGCAAGTAAATTTTTTTTTTCGCAGAACGTTATTAAAAAATGTCAGTTTATAGTGTAGTAGACCTGCATGCCTTTATGTCGCTTTGTTTTCATTCTATTAAGCAAGAAACGTACAGTAATTCTTTTTTTTTTTCACACTTTTCAAGTGGTAACATTATCTGTTTTAAAAATAGGACGAGCTCGAAAAGTGATTAACAAATTACTGGTTTTCGTGTAACCGACAGTATTAAAAAACGGTTACTACCGGTAACCTGTTTTTTTTTAAAACTGTCAATTTCCAGCTGCCACCACTAAAAACTAACTTAACTGCATTATTGTCACGTTCGTGTTTAAAAAAAATAAAAGTCACGCGTTTTTATCTCTACTGAATGCTGTGCAGTGTACAGCCGGCACCACAGCTTGTTTCGAATCGAGTTAAAAGTTAACATTTGACCAAATTTGAAGTTTATCGTACCTTGCTGATCACCTGTTCCAGTTACGTTCCTGGTCATGGCCTCAGCTGTTGTAAAATCGAAGCGGAGTTTTTTTTTTGAAGCCGATCTTCCCCGCATTTTGTCAATTCTGCAAACCTTTTTTGTCGTTTATTTTCGCCACCACGTTTCTTCTCTTTGGTCCCAGATACGGGAGCCATTCTAACTAAACGAAGGGTGCTTCTCGGGGCGAGGGATAATCGTCTAACTGGAAAATCGCATAATTGGAAGAACGTATAACGGAAAACAGTATAACGGAATATCACCTAACAGGAAATTCGTATAATGGAAAAGCGTCTAACTGGAAATTCGTATAATGGAAAATCGTTTAATATCCCTGCCTCGCTCGCGCTATCGCGCTCGCTGCGGCTATACATATAACATCAGAAACCGCAGTTAGACGTTAATCCAGTTAGACGTTTATCCATTATACGATTATCCATTATATACGATATTCCGTTTAGATGCTTTTCCAGATTTTTTATTTCGGCAGATTTTAGACAATTATACCATTAGACGATTTTCCAGTTAGACGTTCGTCCGACTCCCCGAGCTTCTCGTCTGATAACTATGATCGATCAGGGGCGCGGTCATATGTTTTCTTTTTTCAGGATGCTTCTTTCTCAACCTTCCTTGGGGCGAGCGTATTAGGGAGCGTGACTCATCAAAGAAGTTGGGGTTAAGCCGGTGAAAACGCAAAGGAGAAAGGAAGGGTAGATTGAGTGGAGGGCTTTGTGACTGAAAGGAATGTCACATCCAGGAGGTCAACCCACAATACAGCAATAATCTTTCTTAAGAAAAAAAATATTATCAAAGGGGCACCAAATCAAAGGGCGCCTGTGCCAGTGGCACAATGGCACTATGGCCAGTCCGAGCCTGCTATTAATAGTATCAGCCAAGGGAAATTCTCTTGAAATGTATATAAAGCCTGGTTGGAAGCCAGACGGCCAGAGAAGAAACCAGCCGTCCAGAGAGGAAGTCAGACGGCCAGAGAAGAAACCAGCTGTCCAGAGAGGAAGTCGGACGGCCAGAGAGATTGCCAGACGGCCAGAGAAGAAGCCAGCCATCCAGAGAGGGTGCCAGACGGCCAGAGAAGAAACCAGCCGTCCAGAGAGGGTGCCAGACGGCCAGAGAAGAACCCAGCCGTCCAGAGAGTAGTAAGGAATTTGAAGAATTACAGGCCCTTTTGAACAGGCCCTACAGTAAACCCGTGCATTTTTTCATGTTTATCCAATTTTATTTTTTGCAGGTTTTTTTCTTAATGGTGGTCATCGTGTGCTTATTTTAAAAAATGGTCAAAATTTCTCTTTACCCAAAAATGTAAAAAAATTAGCGTGTCACGACCTTGAGCAATTTTCTGGCTTGACTCGTTGGCTCCTATTTTGCAGGTTTTTGTATCCACTGACCTATAAGTATGTATACCCTGAGTGCATTGACCTCTAAATTTGACTAATAGCCTCTGATGGCCACATTCTCAGGAAAGAAGGTAGCCAGATAAAGTTTAAAAAAAAATTGCACATTACTGAAAGTATAGGGAATTTTTTCTGAATTTTGAAGTTCCAAAAAAAAAAAAAAAACACGAATCAGGTTTTACAAGTTCTGGGGCTTGTCAACAAATTTGCCTTCCGGGAGATGCGTGCCAGGGAAGCCTAGTTGATGATTTATTTACTTCGCGATTAGCTTATGAATGCATAGCGTAACAAAGTAAATAAAAGTAGTGCCTGGAAAACCTAATAGATCATCTACGCCGAAAAATGGGCCTCGCACGTTTGCAGAAGGAATGTACTTTTGTTTATGTTCTACAAAACAACAATCCTTTATTAACTGAACTTAAAATAACTTAAAAAAAATTAAAGTGATATTAAATTCATGAGGTGTATGACATGAAACCAAAAGTCATTGGGGGGGGGGGTTTGGTTTAAATATCTGCCAATTTAAATATCAACACTGTCATAAACTAGTGCCTAACCTATGATTAAAATCAAGAATTGTAAAAATACACACAAAAAAAGCGGCAGTCACCAATTTATCGTGATTAGTCTAATTTGTGGAAATAAGGTGGCTAATTTTGAACCACACATTTTTAATTAGCAACATATATAGACTTTGAACGGTGTTTTTGCATACATATCACTCAACTGACCGCCAGCTTGTAATAATTTGTAGAAAAACTCGGCACATTTACGTTCAATTTACCGTTTAGTGTTACCTGGAAACATAGTTACATAAGTCGTTAATTTGAAGGTTTACTAAGCATAGAATCCTAAAAAAAAATATTCTAAAACCTTATTTTACGATTTGGTATTACCCTAAAACTTGTATTAAGCCTCATTTATGTTTAAAATCAGTGAAATAAACGATCTTCTTACCTGCTCTTCCAGTTAAACCATCCTGTTTGAAAATTTTGTTGCGAATGAAAAATGCAGCTGTGGAAAGTATTTTTATATGCGCAGCTGCATTTTAAAGTATACCCAGCTAAAAAGAAAATCTGTCCGGACAATTTCCAAAAAAAAAAAACTTCTGCTTTTTGGAAAAGTAGGTCGCCCAAAACGTATATAAACTTGGATTTTCTGTGGTTTAAATCAGTGTTCGGCCGCAGAGCCGAGGGAGCACACAAGGGCCCCCAAGCTTTTTTGACAAGCGCCCCGAGTCGTTTTTGCATCGTTTTGTGACTTTTTTATGGCGGATACCACCGCCGCTGTCCCGCCTGCCAATCCTCTGATCCCAGCTAAAAATGCCAATGGCAAAATGCCGCCTTTCTCTTGTCGTGATCTTGTTTTGAGCGCCATATCTTTATTATTATTATTATTTAATAAACAACTTCGACTTTGCCTCTGTCCAACTTTAGATTCATTTTCCTGTCCCCAATGAGCAGAGCGTGACAAGTAGCCGGTACTGCTGCTCTAAACTTCAGTTTGACTTGTACATCCACAATTCCTGATTGAAGCCTCTCGGACTGTTTGGAACAATCCAACACCGCGAGAGGATAAGCTTTCTTGAACTGAAGCAAGTCGAAACCCAAGTCGTTGGTGTTGTAGCACAGCTGCCTAAATTGCTGCGTCATTCTGTACAAGCCGACTTACTCACCAGTAGCAAAATTAGTATTTAAATCGAGAAATGGATATCTTTCTGAATTTAGAGTCACGTGAGCATCTTGCAGACTGCAGTGATTGAACACGCCAGGATTTTTACCTAAAGAGTCCTGCCTGTTAGTTTGAAAAGCTAGAACTATCCACCTTGGTTTTTCAACAGCGGAAGTAGTCAGCACGCGCCAGGTGAAGCTGGTATTTTGAGGGAGCACGCAGCTATCGTAATGCCAGTGCCTAAATCCTAAATCCACTGTCGCTCCGTGGTCGATGCAATTGTAGAGTGTAAGTTTCTGCTCATCCGAGGCAGTGACATGTGGAACAATCCAGATGATGCTATTTAGAACTATTTTGCCATTGGCCACTGCCGCTGCTCTGAAGATGGCGGTAGTGTCACTCGCTCGCATGAGTGTGAGCACGTGTTTAGTTCCATAGATTAGCTTATCGTAATTTTCGAAAAATCCCATGTTGTGTTTCAGAGGGATGGCGAAGGTAAAGCTTCCCTTGGGAGATGTTTCAACTATGATGGATGCGTGCCGCTGTTTGTATCCCAAGTTGTCTGTTAGTTCAGCAGCGACTGAAGCCGCACTATCCAACGCCCAGCACTGGCCAAGCAGAGCCAGTTGCTCGGTAAAACCGGTTGCTCGGTAGAACCGTACGTGACCAGTCCCTTCATCAGAGTACCGAACCCGGGATAATTTAACTCGGTGACTTGTTTATCACCGAGACGGTATTTGATATTAGAAAACAGGAACATGGGGGCATTATTAATCAACGCGGCTACGTCAGCGTCCGTGTAAGCTGAGTCATCGTCCTTCAGTAACCTCCCTTTAATCAGGAGGTAACTGTTGGCGACGTGCAGAAATAAATCTTGGTTTTCTACGTGTATGCGGATTTCAGAATTTACGTTGTTGAGATTGGTGCCAACAATAGGATTGTATTCATGGTAAGTGTAAGACTCGACCGATGAATCGTTCACCAAAGGTTCGTTGATTGTTAAGTAATCTTCTACTATGTTCATTTTCTGGGTGTTGTTATGAATTTGATGAAAGCTTTGTTTCTAGGTGTCAAACCGTTTGGTTTTTTATTATTAGAGTTAAAATTAAGTCCTTTCCCTTTTTTCCAAACACAAGCATTTTTGTCCTTTATTTTAATATTTAATTCGTAGATCTCAAATGAAGTTGGACCGTGAGCGTCTCACCATTTAAATCCAATGGCTCGTTGGTCTGAGACGTGAGCCAAACTCTTATACTTCTGATTAACTTTGTAGTAACTGGGAGGTAAATTAAATTATGCGGGGACTCTATGATTTTGAAACCGGGTGGTGAATTGGGATAAAAGGAACATAAAGTGGGCTGAGTGTCGCTGTTTAGGTAAGAATTGCCTATGATATCCTCGTGTACGAAATTTGTGTTGATGCTCATAATGTCGACTGTATTTTGACTTTCTCGACTTCTCACGTAGTTGCCCAAGTCAAACCCCAAAACTGGAGCCAAACTCTTGTCACCCGTAAAAGATATTCCGTAATTCGGATCGGTAATTATCAAGTTGGTTCTTAAAGTGTTGAGATTTGGAAGAATCGTAATGGCATCCTTGCTGTGGCCATTCGAATCTATCACAGACTTGAGAAATTTATTCAAATCCTTGATTTCATAAACACCGGTACTTACACTTTGTGCCATGAAGCGCCAGCACTGTAGTGTACTGTATTTCGTTATTTCTCGAGGTAATGAAGTATCTAAATTAAGCAGAGCCAATTCGTAATTTTTTTCAGAGTCCAAATGAATGGGTGTGTTTAGATTTATTTTCAAGTTGGAGTCTTTGCCGGTAAGAATATTCGAACAGGAATCCATGTTGTCTTTTTTTTTTAAAGAGATGAAAAAAAGATTGTACTATAGTAAAAAAGAGCAACCGTAAAGATGAAATATTGCGTCAAATGTAAACGTTTGACTCCTAACCAGTCGAAGTCCCCAGTTTCTGCAACTTCACGAAACAACAGACCGATGGAGATTGTGTTTTACGATGTATGCAGTACAAAAAAGCTTACTTCGTCAAAGCGGGGAAGGGACTCTTGAACAAAATCATAGATAACTTGCCCGTTGAAATACATTTACCAGGGTATCAATAATGCAGTCCTGGAACTCAGCTGAAGAAGCGACTGACACGAGGAGATCCTGGAATAAATAAACTAGATGAAGCTTGCAAAGAACACGATATAGCTTACGCCGAGAGTTCGGAATTAAAAGATCGCGACACCGCTGATGAAGTTATAATTTCAAAAGCTCAAAGGGTGAGAGAGGATCCATCTGTGGCATGGAGGGAAAAAACTTGCCGCCTCCGTCGTTAAAAAATCATGAAGACAAAACTCAAGTTTGGAAACGGAAATAAAAAAAATGGATCAACTCGTAAATGAACTTCGCAAACCAACGCGGAAAAATTTTCCAAGACGGAAGGTGATTGTACTGGGCCTAAACGATCTATGGCAGGCTGACTTGGTGGTGATGATACCGTACGCTAAGCTAAATAAATGATTTAACTACCTACTGACTTCCATTAACGTCATGTCCAAGTTTACTTGAGCGATTCCTCTTAAATCTAAAACCGGTCTAGATGTTACCGAAGCTTTCAAGAAAATACTCTCAGGAGCAACCGCCCCTAAAAATTTACAAGTCGATTTAGGTAGTGAGTTTTACAATACAGGCTTCAAAGCGCTACTTAACCGTCATAACATCAACATGCATTCTACGTACTCTGAGAAGAAAGCGAGCGTGGTTGAACGCTTCAATAGAATGCTGAAAATTCGAATGTTGAAAAAAATTCACCAGGCAGGGGATTTTGACAAGTGGCTACAAGTGGATACACATTATCGACGAGTTGGTTTCGCAATACAACGACACGGTTCATTCCACCAAAAAACTGAAACCTAGGGAAGTAACCAGACGTCATGAACCGTTGCTGAGACAAACTAGTCTTAAACAACTGCTGAAGAAACCCAAGTTTGCCATAAGAAATAAAGTCAGGATTTCTGAAGTTAAAAATATTTTCGACAAAGGATATTTGCAAAATTCGACCAACGAAGTATTCACGATCCGTAAAGTGCAAAAAAAACCAACCAGTTACATATCTTTTAAAGGACGAGTCGGGTGATCCGGTGCTCGGAGGTTTCTACGAACAGGAAATTCAAAAAACCCAAGTTCCAGATTTATTTCTAGTGGAGCAAGTATTACGTAAAAAGAGGGGAAAAGATGGGAAAATGCTTTATTTCGTTAAATGGAAGGGCTATGACTCCAAGTACAACAGTTGAACGGATAATATAGATACTTTAAGCTGAATTCACGTACCCATAAGCTAGAGTACTGACTGCACCATCGCAGACCCATCTCTTTACGTCGTAGGGACTGAAAGCCAACTTGTTGATGATGACGGTTTTCAGTTCGTGCGCCTCTGAACGAATGTAAGACCCCAGAGTTCTTACGATGCTATTATTAAACAGCACATTCTTGTACGTTTCGTGCACCACTTGTGCTGTTTTCTTAATGCCTTTGCAAGCCATCTTGTTCTTACCATCCGATTGTAAAATGCTGTAAAGCTTCGACTTTAAACCTACAAACTCGGAAATTGGGTACCCCGCACTCTCGTCTTTCATCTTCCCTAATACTTTTTTGTTGACGTTGGAGTGTAAGAAATGATCTTTTGGGTAGTCGGATGTGTCGAACAACGACGCATCTTCTTCCATATTTTGTAAATGTCGTCCATTTCTATCGAATAACATAAACTATCCGTGTCGGTGACTAGGAGTTTACATCTCTCCGGTCCGTACTTTTTCATCATGTGGTCGTAGTGAAACCGGTAGACTAGTAACTTGACAGTTCTAAGACGCTAAACCCAACCACGATGGGCTTGTTCAAGATGATATTTGCTGGCGTCTTTGTAAAAATTACCAAATCCTCGCTTAGAGAAGTGAAACTCGTGGTGCAGAGGTGAGACACGTACTTGATAGCTTTCTCTTTCGTCATCAAGACGTTGTTTCTCTTGCGTTTGTTCTCTATCGTCTTATCGAAAATCAAATTAATTTGCAGTTTGTAGAGGTTTTTGTCAAAATCGTTGCTAGGTGCTTGCCGTTTCTCGTTATTAAACTGTATGTAAGGTTTCAGCCAAGGGGCTTGCTTAAAACTGATTGCTCCGTGTATTTTATTGAGAACCATGCCGAGAGAGATGTAGTATTTTAAATTTCTATAGTGCACCACGTAGTTTGTCTTTGAGTGAAGGTTAGTTGTTAGCTTTAGGCCTTTGCTGTACGTTAACTGCAAGTCTTCGATTGCCCGACTGTTGAAAGGAGAAAGTATAGACTTTGTGATTTTCATGTGCTCCGTGGCTAATGGGAAATCATTGTGCAATGCATGAAGCATCTCGGGGTACTCCAAGTCCACTTCCAATATCAGCCCCATATCACTCTGATCTCCGTAATTATCTAGATTTATATCCTCGAGCTGGTCTTTCCGGCACCCATTCATACTCTCCAGTCGGTAGGTACTCGCACATTACACAACCGTACAAGTTGTTGAAGTCCAAAAATATGATGTAAGAATTCTTTTTATCAGGGTCGAACGTAGATGGTATATATGGGTTGTTGGCTTTAGCGTATCTTCTAGCTATAAATGAGACACCGCCTCTTATACCCTTTTCCACCATAAGATGCATGTCAATGTTAGTGAAGAGATACAAAGACACTCCCATCCTCTTGAGCGCCGCGTCCCAAGATAAAGAGGGTGTAGAAATGTAATGGAAGGGGTCCAATCCGTAACTAGCCAAACTAGTTGCTCTAAAGTTTTCAAAGACATCGGCTAAAAGCCCGACATCCGTCCACAAATACAGGTCTTGGTAATCTCCAAACGTTTTGCATTTGCCTAAATCCCAAATCTTCATCGCGTGTTGATAAGATTCGGAGCAGATCGCTCCTTTCAACAACGAGGCAAATGCCGGCATGGGAGGTAAACACTTCTCCTCAAACACTTCCACATTTGTCAGGTATTCGTACGGGAACACACCTTTATGCCGATGATGCTGAAGCTTTTTAAGTTCGAAGCTAGAGTTTCCAACGATGCCGTCATAAACGCTAGACTATCAATGAAAGTAAAACCGCCTAATTTCATGCTGCTGGTTCTTTCCTTGTTCTTAGCGATGATCCTGAAATTATGCAGAGCGTTCAAATCTTTAGACGAATTCAAAGCTTTCACGACGAAATGACTGTCGTATTTTTCGAAATTATGCATAACAACCGCTATGTTTTTGTTTAAAGCGTAAGCGAAGTTACACTTGCTGTGCACGGCACCTCTAAATTCACCGGTAATGTGGTCGTGGGCTCGTACTTTTGTAAATCCATTAAACTTTTCTTGGGGGGTGTTTGCAAAGATGGCACACCGCAGCTTCTTTGTACAGAAACCTCTGCTCCGTGGTTAAACGTTTCATCCGTTGCTTGTGGGAATCCACGTAAGCCACGATCTTTTTCTGCTCCTCTAATATAGACTCGAAGAAAACCTTCACGCAGTCTACTCCTCTGTACAACTTTGTAGAAAACACTCCGCCTAAGTGGTCCACAATCACGTAGGCTAAACTGCAAGCTCGGTGTATGTGGTTAACTCTGGTGTATGTATCGTTTCCATCGCAACTGGAGACTGGATGCTGCATTGCTTCAAATTCCACGTAGGCTATGTACAACCTTTTGAGCTCGTTCTTGAAATTCTTAAACCGGATAAAATCATTGTCGGGCAACGAGGTCTTTTGATACGGAACTCCCTTACAAGATAGTAGGTGATAGTTTTCATACCTGAAACGATTTCAAAAACCGTGTAGGCAATGCCTGCAAAAATAGTTCATATTTCTGTTGGGGTTGAAACTCGCGATGAATTTGTTGAAATCTTTTATCGTCATGTTGTGTCCATCGAGAAGAAGCAAGTCAACGTGATGCTTACTTTCAACTAAGGAACTCACGCGATAAACGAAAGGCTCGTCATCCTCGAAACCAAAAACATATATCGAAATGTTGGCTTTTTCGAACGCTGCGATCCTGGATAAAGGAACTGGGTTCAACATACCAACAACTAACTCGTGCGCACGAGGAAGGGAAGGGGGGGGGGTCATGGTCTACCCTGCCCATAGCACCGTCACTGGATTTGGGGAGGTTCTTATCACAAAGATTAGTAACTTTGTTTTTTGTCGTGCCAAACAATAACTCTTGTATGGTGGTGGTGGTCGTCTGTCGGGCTGACCCCCAGCCATTATGCCAAACCTTAAATAAATTGATTTGGAAAGTTGAGGGAGTTAGTTGCCCAATTCAGCAAGGACTTAGAAAGAATGGCTTCAGAGCATTTATTAAGAACGAAGAAGGACTGGGAAAGAAGATACAAAGGAAGGGTCAACACCATGAGAATGAAAAAATGTTTTGACTGAAGGTGACCCAAAAAGCCAGGGATGAGCAAGAACTAGCACGAGTACAAAACACCAGAGAAGGAGTGTATAGAGGACCGTGCAAGGACTGCAATGCCGTGTCCATTGGCGAGACTAGAAAAGGAATATGAATTAGGCTCAGCCAACATAATGGGGAATGTTAGAAATAATGCCATCGATAACGGCATTGCAGTCCATTGCACGGAAAGGCAGCATGATGTTGAGTGGGGTAAATCGGTGACACTGATTAAATCTAACTCGAAATGGGACAACCATTTACGATGCCTTGAATCCTTTGCGATTAAGATGCACGAAAACAGGCAGATCCCGATTATGAATGTGCAAGGCCCATCATTTTCTAATATTACAAACCTGATTGGGAAAGACTTGCGAGGGAAGCTCAAAGTTGAATGAAAGATTGCGTGTAAAGAACGGCCCGAGTGAGACAGTGGGCAAGGGTGAACCAATCGACTGAATATAGCAGACAGCGGCAGTTTCGAATTCAAACCGTGTATTGGACTGAAAAACTAAATGTAAACAGAGTTCAAACTTACCTTTAAGGTGCCTGATGGCGACTACAGTTAGTAGTTGAAATTTTGCAGTTAGTAGACTATCTTCGTTGGGGAAGTGTATTTCGGGTTTTTTTCCGGTTGTTTCCCACCCGTTGCACGAGGGTTCCCTTCGGGTACGCTGGTTTCCTCTCTTCTGCAGCAAAAAACAACTGATATGATGGTGGTTCCTTCCACTAAACATCTGCCGCTTGGGCCTTCAAAAAAGCTGTATAGCTTACTGTCCGACACATTACTGTCCGATACATTATTAAAGTTCGCCAATCTCAGTCGAATTTCTTGCAATGCCACTTGAGTGAACCGTGCAATGGCTAAGCCTGGGCCTTACGTTTTGCAGTTTTCGTTAGGCTTATGCCACTACTTACGCTTAACGCCATCGGGTCTTTCTCAAATTTAATAGGATAATGTATTTTAACCTTGGGAGTTCGTTTTGGGGGTTTTCGGCGTTAAGCCTATTCTAAGGCTCACTTCGTTTTTTAGGCCTATATTACAATATCACTGTTCAGTAGACAATTATCGCTCATGTTTAATCCGTTATTCAATCTGCTCACATTTAATAGGATTTTTGACAGTATTTCAGCTAGTTAAAAATATCTGCGAATTATTTAAATACACTATTGTTGAAATACTTTGCTTCACAAATTATTTTCAGGAAAGATACTTGCAACTAGCAGAAGATTTCATTCTATTCTGGCCTATCAAAGAAAACGTCACAAAAATGCTGATGACAGATTTCTTTATGAAGACACAAGTAGATGGGCAAACATTTACACGCTGCAACGGTAGTGATATTATTTCTTATAATAAATTGCTAATGAAGTCAGCCTACCTCATATTAAAACGTCTAGGATTTAACGTGACCAAACAAGAAACATTCCTAATTGACCCATTAGTAGAAAGTTTCAATAGTTAGAATGTGAATATTGATGGTATACAGCTACACGGCGTGGCAGCAAATTGATTATACACCATGGGAGAGGTGCATAATCAACAGATATATATAGGGATTGGTTAATACTTAATAAGGTATTAGCACAGTGCACTGGGTGTTAGCCCAGTGTTCCAAATCCATTAGTTCTGGTTACAACAACAGACACTACACAATTAGGTTTTGTGTCCGTAGCAAGCACTTTATCGCCCATTGTGTAAGTAGACTCAGCCTGGTTAGCAGTACACTTTAATTGTTCACCTTGTTTTAACAAACATTAGACTTAGTCTTTTTTTTTTACATTTCTTTATAGGAAAGCTTTGCTTGGCGTAACGCCGGTATTACAGTGAGCAACATTTCTAGACTGGATTAGGAAATTACTTAGTGCTTTGTCGGAAGTTAGGCCTTATGTTATGCTAGCCTTCATAGATTTTTTTAATGATTTAACCAAGTTTTCAGAAGCACCATTTCGCATTAGCATGTACAGCATGGACATCACGTGGCATATGCCACATTTTTTAAAGAAAATTCTCGAATTCAAGACTAGTTAACTGGGGTCCGTTATCGCTAGCCAATACTTTAACGTAACCATACGTGGTAAACAATTCACATAGTATACGAACAACGGCCCCAGTAGTAATGTTTTTCATTTCATAAACAAAGGGGAACTTTGAATGTGCACCAAGGATTACCATGTACATTTTGCCAAAACATGGCTCGCAAAAATCCAGGTAAATTCGAGACCATGGCTTAGAAAGCCTCTCACATACATGTTTTTTGACTTAGCAATATTGTGGTCCAACTGATATGGCATGCACTCTTTAACGAGTTTCTGTAAATCATCATCAATATGTGGCCACCAAACGCGAGAGTGAGCAAAGCCTTTAGTACTAATAATTCCGCAGTGACCCAAATGTAACTCCTCAAGCACTTGTGCGCAGAAAATATGGGGAATTATTGAACGATGGCCCCAGAACAGGGCACTCCCATCAATGGATAACTCGTTCCTCCGATGAAAATAAGAATTCAATTCCTCACTTTAAATTTTGTCAGGCCAACCGTCATTTGTATAACGATAAACTGTTCCTTGGCCAGTAGCTGTCTGCCAAAATAGAAAGTGATTCAATAGTTTGTAGATTCATCGCTCGCCAACCAGGAGGATTGTTTGGAAGGTGGTTTAGAAGGCGTTGGCACCCTCGATAAAAAAAATCAGCTGTCAAATTAAGTCTCCCAGGGATGTACTGGAGCTCGTAGTCATACTCAATTACTGAATATGTGCGGTGGCCATGACTGGGATAGAATATGGGGAATTATTAAACGATGGCCCCATAACAAGGCACTCCATCAATGGATTACTCGTTCCTACGATGAAAATAAGGCTTCAATTCCTCACTTTCAATTTTGTCATGCTAATCAACATTTGTATAACGATAAAGTGTTGCCAGTAGCTGTCTGCCAAAATAAGAAGTGTTTCAATAGTTTGTATATGCATCATTCGCCAAGCAGGGGGCTTGTTTGAAAGGTGGTTCAGAAGGCGTTGACACCCTCGATAAAAAAATCAGCTGTTAAATTAAGTCTACCGGGTATGTACTGGAGCTCAAAGTAACACCCAATTAAAAATAAAGTCCACCGCTGATACCGCTGCTGATCCATGACTGAGATAGACACCTTGTGCGCCAGAAGCCCACTGCAGTGCTTGTTGATCAGTCTTCAAAATGAACTGTCAGCCAAAGAGGTACTGGTGGTAGCGTTTGACTCCAAGTATAATCAATAACGCCTCCTGCGCATAGCCAACTTCCGCTTTATAAAGAGCCCAAGAGGCTTACCTTTGCTGTTAGGAAATGTTTGCATCAAATACGCCCCCACACCTATGGGAGACATGTTGCACATTAGCTTAATAGGCAGATTTGGATCATAGTGCGCAAGCACCTTTGAATCTAAAAATGTAGTCTTAACTTTCTGAACAGCATCTGAGCACTCTTTACCCCATTTCCAGGCATTTCGGAGATAAGAGTTTTTTTTTAAAGGAGCCAGTATGAATGCCAGATGAGAAACAAACTTACCACACTGATTCATAAAACCCAAGAATGACTTTAACCCTTAGGTGCTAGCTTAATAGCGTCCAGAACATTAGGCGGGCTTGAAACACCATTATTATCTATTTAAAATCCTAAAAATTTAACTTTTCTCTGTGGAATTGGCATTTAGTTTTCTTTAACTTCAAACATTTTTCTTGCTAGGCTTCTCCACTAGGCTTCTCCACATGCTCCTGCTCCTTTCGAGCTCAGGTGTCCAACATTCCTGCAGGACGAGCACTTGTGTTTTCGGAACCTGCAGACGGCTTTCACGTTATTTTCTTTACCACAGCAGAAGCACAGTATAGTATTGTTAGATTTCTTACCTTTAGACTTAAATCGACATTTGTTCTTAACTGGGTGAGCCGCAGACCCCTGAAACTGACTCACATTTTCTTCAGTGAGTTCTTGACAAAGCCCAAACTTACAGGCAGATTCAAATGTCACATTAGCAGGATCCAATGCTAAGAGAGCCTTCAAAGTGTCAGGGTTTAGAATTCCTGCCACGAAACGTTGCCTCAGCATTGTTTCCAGCTTCGTGCCATCTTTCAGACCAGAATTCCAGTGGAGGGCGCGTCTCTTTAACTCCGCAATATAATCTTACGACTCGGAACTGTTGGCGCCATTGTTACCATAATTGTTGGAACAATAGGCGGCGGCATTAACTAATTGAACTGTTTTAATTAGTCAAGTGCGTAAGGTTACTCCCAATACAGGCTTCAAATTTCTCTTTGGTTGATTCTGCCTTCGTAGCACAGAACAACAACAAGAAGGTTGATTCAATTTCAAGACTAAAAATTAATAAAATAACCCTAAACACATTTAATAATTAAATGTGGCCGGGTTTTTTACCCAAATAATTTAGACTAGGCACATTAAATTCAAAGACTTGCAATATTTCGTATTACGTTTTCAGCTCTTGCTAGCTCCAGTGTCTTACAAACTACAATCGCTCTGCACAAGATAGAATGCTCACTTAGCCTATACGTGACCAGCTATGTCACTCTTAATTATTATTGCTAGTAATAATTTATAAATAAACCTTTTGTAACTTGCTTAGAAAACCAAACCATTTCTCCATAGCGGCATCACCTGTGATCACTCTCTCTAACCTTAAATTTGACTAGCTCTAAAATATTGCATTGCTATTTACACTTAAGGCACAATACCAAGCTTTAAAACAATACATTTATCATACTTCGACTATTCGACTAAGCCAAAGCTACTATAAATCCAATAGTTTCGCTTTAAATAAGCATACAATATCTTTTCGTGTTGGTATGCTGCTACAATTTTTTTTCCCCAAAGGAGTTTTTTTTCCCATAATCAACTTAATTTTCGCCCTTTTCAGATCAAACTTCATTTTATGATCATGCAAGGTATCAGGTCCTTTTAGTCAAAGGGGACTTACTTTCGGTTTTTTTCTTGGCAGTCAGTTAGGCTTCTTTTAAAGCTTTATTATGACGTAAGGTGAAACGTGGGTAAGACGTGCAATGGCTAAGCCTGGGCTTTAAGTTCTGCTGTTTTTGTTAGGCTTATGTCACTACTAAGGCATAACGTCGTCGGATATTTCTCAAATTTAATAGGGGAGGGGGTATTTTGACCTACGGGATTAGTTTTTTGGTTTTGCACAGTAAGCCTAATTTTAAGCCTACTTCGTTTTTTAGGCCTATATTTCAATTTCACTATTCAGTATAGACAATTTTCGCTCATTTTCAATCCGTTAACACTAGGATCCATCATTTTTTAAGAGATTTCAGCTAGCAATGTAAGATTAGAACCCTTGAATCCCTAATCGGATAGGCAGCCAGCTTATTTAGACTAATAGAGGCCAGGTCAACCGTAATACCCCTGCCAACAATTACATAATAAAATTTTCAAATTTGTATTAATCAAACAGTGACAATCATTTTATATAACTGTTCTAAATACCTCCAGTACCATCCATACAATGATTTAAATGGTATGGTTCAGTTTTTTTCCTACAATACCGTAACAAAAAACCTCAGGCTTGACTATAATATGCACCCGCTTTTTTAGAGTCTAGCCTGCGTATGGTGTTTTGAAATCACTGTAACCAAGATTTTACAGGGGTTTATAAATGTTATTAACACTGGCGATAGCCAGTGTTAGTAAGGGTCAGCCTAGGGTCTCTGTGTTAAACTCTCAACTTTGAGAGCTTATAACGCCGTCAAAAGTGAACATTTTACAACCAAATTCGGAATCCAGCCTCCACTAGTCAAGGCCTCTCTACAGTCCAAAAATTATGAAATTCGGTCCAGCCAAATCCGAGATCCAGAGAGGAACCAAATAGACAACTTCTTGTTCTGCTTCTTGTTATTGTTGTCGTTGTTCTGGGGATACTTTCGTCTGTCCTCTCTACAGGTCAAACTACACCACCAAATATCATGGGAATAGGCTCAAATCATAGCTTCCTATGTGAACATGTGCCTTTTTAAGGTTATTTTAGTTTAACTGAAGTAGTTATTTAGAAAAAAGCCATCACGTGCTAACTGAAACAATGCTTTTTTTGCTGATTAAAAAACAAATTCTACCTACTGTAACGAAGTTCTCTCAACGTACAATAGGGAGCGTTCACATAATTATGTAACGCCTGGAGGAGGAGTTCAGCAAATGTGTTACCATCTGTTACGATGGGAGAGGGTGAGTATGATGAAGTTATGGGTAACACACTAACTGTGTGCTACATTTTTATCTACATTCTTTTAGCTAAATTATTTTTCTTATACCTGTTTAACGACTTAAATTTTTTTTTACAAATATCTGGTCATTACACCCCTAGGTATTACGACTGCTCATAAAAACGAATTCAAAAAAAAAAAAAAACCTATACAACTGGAGGACGGTGGAATTGGGGGGAAGAGGGTTAGAAAATGTTACGTATTTTCAGGTGGAAAGGGTCAAGCCAAGTGACACACTGGTGTTACAAAGGGGAACGGGGGTCTAAATTGCTAAAGAGAAAAAAGGTGTTTCGTAATTTGTGAACGCTCTCTTATGTCAGTGTAGAAACATTCCTGCTGGATTCCTGAATACTGTTCGGTACACTCACAATTTCTACTTGTTAACGCATATTCGTACTATAAGGTAGCATTCTGTGCAGGAGCGTAGGAATGGTGGCTCACATTCAGTGTAGATATGAATCCTACACCATAGCAAGAATAATTGGTTCCACTGTTCGGTGTAGATAGGAGCCCTATCTCCGGATGAATATACGCTTTCTTACCTACGTCTGTCATGGGGAAAATTTCTATTTCTTTCAGATTTTGCACATAGACGAGCAAGCTATTAGGAGTTGTTCTTTTGGAAGAGTTGGAAGACGAACCCAAACTGGGACGTCAGCTCTTAGTTGATACTAATCGCCAGCGTTAATATTAAACATGGAATTGGAGAGATGGAGTCCTCACTATTCATGTGTACTGCTGTGTTTTTGGTTGTTCCTTTCTATTTTTTTTCCAAGTAAGGAAATATTTGACGAAACAGGTAATTTTTTTTGTGGGGGATTGGGGAGGGGGGGCAGAGGGAATTGTTCCTTCCTGCTTTTTTCCCCAAATACTGAAACAGATGAGAAAGTAGGTTTTTTTTTCTTTTTTCTTTTATATTGGGGAGGGGGGGGGG
>JAHWFP010201982.1:24617-70899 GCA_023313725.1 Lithobius niger | reverse complement strand
GGGGGGGGGGGAGGCAGGGATAGGGGGTAGGAAGGGAATTACACACCGCTCCTACATTTTTTTCCAAATAAGGAAATAGACGACAAAACAGTTTTTTTTTGTGGGGGGGGGGGGTGCTAGCACCGCTCCTACTTTTTTGTCCGCATAAGGAAACAGATGACAAAATAGGGGTGTTTTTTGGGAGGGGGGATGGGGTAGGGTTGTTCGCTACTATTTTTTTCCAAATAAATGTTCCGAGCAGGAAAAACGCCTCACATTCAGTGCAGATTCGGACTCTACACTGTAGCGTGCATAATAACCTCACTGTTAGTTGTAGATGGATCCTGCAATCTCCAGATGAATAATAACTGCCACTGGGAAATTTCGAATTCTTTTGGATTTTGACTATGACGAAGTAGCTATTAGTTGATATCAAATGAAACAATGAATTCACCATAGTCGCATTTACACTGTAATGGCCGCCATTTTGAAATCAGGGACATTTTGAAATAATTATGCTTATTATCGTTCGATTTCCTTCAAATTTAGAACAGAGACGAAATAGTTGATACCAAGTGAAACAGTGAATATGCCATCGTCAGTAGTAATGTCTAATGGCCATCGTCTTGAAACTGGGGATCTATTTTGAAATTATGCGTATTGTCCCATTTCATTCAAATTTAGGACGGAGACGATACAGTTGATACCGCGTCAAACAGTGAACGTGCCATCGTAACTAGCAATCTCTAATGGCCACCATCTTGAAATTTGGTGGCCATTTTTAAATGATGCTTAGTATCGTTCAATTTCCTTCAAATTTAGAATAAAGAAGATATTAACAGTTGAAAAAAGGAATGTGCCATCGTCATTATTAATCTGTAATCCATGCCATCTTGTAATGAGTCAGCCATTTTGAAATTATGATTATTATAGCCTGATTTCCTTCAATAAAAAAATAAAACATGCGAAAAAAAATTAAAAAGGAAGTTGTACTAAAACTCTAAAGTGGGTGTATAGTGCATTCTTCTTGGTGCAGGCAGTAGCCTACTGTCAGCTGCACTGTTTTATAGTTTAGGTACAATTCTAAAAGTAACAGGTATTAATAAACAAAAAACGGAACGTTAAATGTGAAGAGTAAGGGTCTAAAAGTCAAAACCTACAAGGAACACGGACAAGCTTTAACAGTCAGGGTCTAGGTGTAACATTTTGTCAGTAAGAGGCTGGTAAGCATTAGACCCTTACTACCCGGTGGCCAGCTTTCGTCCTTAAGAATAGGAAAGCAGTAAATGCATTTTGACGAAAAACTGTAAATCCTCCTATAAAGACTCGTGTGATGATCCAGTGGTAGTGTGGTGTACGTTTCCTGCTTTGCTTTATGTTGAAAAATTTATTTTTCGGTTTGGTAACATGACAGAACATACACAGTAATGAGGATTATTGGTTGTCATCAGTTACCCTAAAATCTGTGAAATTAGTATAAAGGTAGCTTTAAAGAAAGTTCTTGGATTTACAAAATTAGCATGATAAATCATTAAGCAAGTTCAGTGTTAGTGGGGATGCGTTTCCTGCTTTGCTTTAGGTTGAATATATTTTTTTAGATTTAGTAACATAACAGCATATTCGCAGCAGAGAGCATTATTGGTTATCCTCTACCATAATGTACGAAATATAATCAAAAATTCTAAAGCATCAAAAGACAAAATGCGAAACTTCACAAGAAAATCAAGTTCTTAAAGTTCCTTAACGATATTCTAAGAACAAAGAAAACCTGCTACAACCGTTCATACACACGTTCCGTCCGAATAGATTAGAACTAAGCTAACCACCGGGTAGTAAGGGTCTAATGCTTACCAGCCTCTTACTGACAAAATCTTACACCTAGACCCTGACTGTTAAAGCTTGTCCGTTTTCCTTGCAGGCTTTCACTTTTAGACCCTTACTCTTAACATTTAACGTTCCGTTTTAGGGTTTATAAACAACGCATATTCACTGCTGCTCTCTGCCGGTTAAAAATATTCAACTTCTTATAATTATAAGAAATCAAAGTGGAAAGATGCTGCTGTTGGGTTGGTGGAGCCGAAGAGGAAGTGGTTAAGGGGGGGGGGGGGCAGGGTTTTGGCGTTTTTGTGTTGGAGGGCTAGGCGGATTCGGCTGTACCCTGTTACAAAAGGGGAGCCATTATCATCATCATCATCTTCATATAGAATGCTTTTACTAAAGAGTGGTTTTGTTTTTGGCATGCATGTGGTAGATAAAGCGGGAAAGCCTTAGGTGGCTAGGTTTATCTTGATGGTCAGTTTTTATCTGTGGCCTGAGTGATATTATCCATGGTTGCACCATGGGTGCATCAAACCAATACACCCCAAATACTTAACAGGCTAACTAGTCATGTACCTAATTAGTCATGTAGTCTGATCATGTGTAAACACAAGATGTTGCAAATAAACTATGTCACTTCCCCCTCGTTACTCAATCTGTATCATTTAGGCTTACTCAGCCACAGGCCTAAGATGACACAATAGCGATGATGGAAATCGAATTAATTAAAAATAATTTTAAAAGGCCCTTAACTGCTCACAACTCCTGCTGCGGTTGCAGTAAGCAAAATTTTTTATTTTAGCAAATAGATTAGTTTTTCTGTATGGATGGACTTTCAATGTTCTAATTTTGTTTTTGTTTTGCTGCATTGCGCAGCTTGGGTGGATTCTGGCATTTGCTAGTTATATTTAGTGATATATGTAATTACTATTTGTTTAATCTTGTGTGTATGATCAATAATTCAATGAATAATTTTACCGTGATTGTATCCTTTGCGACCACCATTACTAGAAAGGGGAATACCGATGATAAAAACGCAATCAAATTAATCTTTTAATGCCCATAGTTGTCACGCACACGATTATTGTTTTGGATAGACTGGTCAAGACTAGTGTCTTTGTTAAATTGGTGATTGTATGGAATCATGCTTGGTGTGTTTGAAACAAAACGAATTCCGTATGCGTGCGGTCAACAAACACGGTGATCGCTTCTGTGAAATAGGCCTAATTTGCGCGACTCTGTCTGCATGGGATCGTGTTCAGGGAGTGTTATCACGGTACAATCAACAAAATAGCTTCCCCAGTAGCCGATTCATAGTTTAACGTTTTAATTGCAATGTTATTCCCTAAACGAGTGTATTTATCTTTTAACGTAACTATTAATGATTTAAGTTCAAACAAAAATGTTTGACAGCCAGCGCTAGGCCTTTCCCCCTTTCTGACCAAACTGAGAACAGATAGGCAAGAACACCCAAAACGCAACGTTTAGAGGCAAAAATGTACGTCCGGTGCTGACGATCTGTGGAATTACAATGTCACAAACGTGACCTTTGCACTTTAGGTGGTAAGTGATCGTAGACTGGCTGTTGTCTAAATATCCTTTTTGCTTTCTTTCCGACAGCCACTTGCTGGAGCGTTATGTAGCTTTGGCATATATTTAGCGCATTCAAAAACAAAGAAATGCATTAAAAACTGAAATATTGACTATTTCAATCATTAATACACTGAAGACGGCCAAAGATCCGCTATTCTTGTTCGTCAGTGGCTAACTCATGATTGATGACATCACGACAATTAACATCCATGGCTCATCGTATAATTTTAGTTACTAGCTGCACCCCCGGCGTAACATACGCCGGTCTAGTCTTACCCTTTTGTGTGGGCTGAATATCACCATCCCTGCTCCCCCTCCCTTTGAACCCCTGCTGATTTGTGTTATGGAAGTAAATATCTATTTCCAATGGAGGACGTGTCTCCGTTCTGATGCCAAGCCCAACAACGGTCGTGCATGCAGTGATTGTTACTCAACCAACTTTGAAACTCTTCAAGTCGGCTCTAAGAGCTAATTATTAAAGCAATATGTCGATTGTTACAGGCCACATCCGTTTGTTTAACATTGTCGGTCGCTCGCCCTACTTTCATTGTAGTGCATAATGATAATGATGAATTTGCAAAAACATGGCGGCTGAAACAAACGTAGCTGCTGTGAGTAGAGTTGAATCGCCTTTGGCGGAAAATTTGCGTGGGGGTAACGTGCAGTTGGGGTTGATGAAGGTGGATAGTGGCGTGGTGCAGCGAGATAAGGAGGAAGTGGACTTACCGTCTTGGGAATGGCTACAGCGGCTGTACAAAGGGACTCTGGATCCGGGTAAGATGGCGGACACTGTGATTTTTATGTGCTCAGTGAACGGGAAGCCGTATCTAAGGAAACACTTTGCCTCCGTGTTGGCTCCAGTAGTGTGTCTTCAGGACATTGTTGCTTTGGGACCATTGAGGGCTAACAATGTTTATGAAGTCGTTTGTTTGAACCGGGTCACAAAACAGAAGATACTAGAAGCTAATATTACGGTGGTAGGGGACTTGCCGTGCAAGGTCATTGACCCCACAGAATCCGAAGTAGTGTGCCGGGTTATGTGGGCACCTCACTTTGTAGATGATGAAGAAGTGGGAGCTGCTTTCCATCGTTTTGGGCATGTCGAACGAGTGTTTCGGGAGCGTTCGAGAGTGGAGGGACTTACACACTGCTACTCTGACGTTCGGAAGGTGGTGCTGCGTCTTGGGCCAGGGCACTCTGTGTCAGATATTCCGGACATATTGTCACTGCGTAGCGGCATGCCTGTGTTGGTCTCTGTGCCAAACAGACCGCCAAGGTGCCTACGTTGCAATGCCGCTGGCCATATTCGTAAATTTTGCACGGCTGCTCGGTGTGAGGGGTGTAGAGCATTTCACCAGGGAGTTTGTACTTTTGCAGACATTGCCAAGAAAACCCAAAGTCGTGATCCAGTTGAGGAGGCGTCACTAGGTGATTCAGACTCGGAAGTGGTTATGGAAGAACAGGCTCTGGCTATCAGCCCTCCACCACCGTTGGATAAGCCCCCTGGTCGTGGGGTGGTCCCAGGGGTAGATAGTGGTGCCATGGTATCTGAGCCGGTGGACCCCGGTTTCGGTGTTGAGAGACGCAAGCCAGGCAAGAGTAAGTCTCGGCGCCCCCCTTCTCCCTCTGAGTCAGCGTCAAAGTTGCCAGCATTAGATCTTTCAAATAGATTTGGTGTCCTTGAAGAGGATCCATCATCTTCTATTGTAAGCCAGGAAGCGAATGGTAGTTCTCAGTCGGGCATTGAGGTGTCATCGTGGTCGGATGATGGCCAGCATCTTGACCTAGGATAATGGATACCTTCGTTTATGACCTGTGTAGCTGGAACGTTCATGGTATTAACGGAAGATTAGGTGAGGTGGAACTCTTATGCCGAAGTGTAGACATTCTGGCATGCGTGGAAACGCGACTGAGGTTTAATGCTACATTAGCGGTCTCAAGTTGGAGAGCGCTTCGTGCGGATGGTGTTTCTGGGAGGGGCGGGGTGTTGGTTTTGCTGAGGGAAAGTGTTCCTTATCGTAAAATTCCAGTCCCGAAGATAACAGGCTTGGATTGTATTGCCCTGGAGGTGTTGTCGGAGGGAACGTGGATAGGACTCCTCTGTGTGTATGCCAAGGGATTGTTTACGGCGGCCGACTGGGAGTCTTGTCTTAGCCGCATGCCCCCAAACTTCATAATATGTGGGGACTTCAATGCGCACCACGCACTGTGGGGTCTCAGCGCTCGACATAATCAGAATGGTGTGGTGATTGCTGACTCCTTGTTGTCCTCAAAGATCGTTCTCCTGAGTGGTCCAGCTCCAACGTTCTGCAGATGGTATGGAGGGGAGTTCCAAGAGTCTGTTCTCGATTTGGTTTTGTGTTCTGCCCAATTAGCGTCGTCTCTTTCGGTCCAGGTCTCAGATGATTGGAGAGGGAGCGACCATGCCCCTGTCATGGTAGCTGGTCGCAAGGAGCCTGGGCGGCGGGCCCCACTCGTACGGACCAGGCTTACGGCAAATGGTACCTTTGGCCAGGGGGCTTATGACTTGCTCTGCGGCAGAATTGTCTCCACTCGTGCCCGAATTGCAAGGCCAAGGTCGACGGGGTCAGTGAAACCTTTGTGGTGGTCGCAGGAGTGCTGTCGTGCGGTGGCAGAGCGTAGGAGGGCCTTCCGGCGGTTCTCACGTCTCAGGATTGAGGAGCGGTGGCAGGAGTACCAGCAGAGTGCACGGGCAGCGAAAAGGATCCTTCGGAAGGCAAGGCGGAGTGTGTGGAAAACCGTCAGTGATAGGCTGAGTCGGTGTACCCGGGCAGATGTGGCGTGGGCTTTGGTGTCTCAGAGTGCCCCGAGGCGGGCCCCAACTTGGCTAGTTCTTCCGGATGGGATGTTGGTGGCAGGGGCGGCTATGATTGAAGCAGTAAATGACCGCTTCACCTCGGTGTACAATGCTCCTGACCCTTCGTTTGAGTGGAAAGTTCTTTTGCATTCTAATTATGACGAGCCGTTGCTCACGTTTGCGGAATTTGAGGTTGCTCTGAACAAGTGCAAGGACGGTTCACCAGGCCTGGACGGGATTACTTACAGTGAATTGCGCGCTGCCACCCTTGGGGCGAAGAGGGAGTTGCTCTCACACTTTAACATGGTATGGAGAGGTGGGCCAATGCCAGATTCCTGGCGCCAGGCTGTATTAATCCCTGTAGCAAAAGCTGGGCGGGACAGGAGTTTGGTGACGAGTTACCGGCCGATCGCTCTGTTGTCATGTGTATATAAGGTGTTTGAGCGAATCTTGGCCTCACGTATATCTTGGAATTTGGAGTTCCGGCAGGTTTTGAGTCCATTGCAGTTCGGCTTCCGCGAAGGGCGTAGTGCACAGGATGCGGTCATGTTTTTGGAGACGGCGATTAGGGAAGCTTGGTTGGGAGGGTCGATGGTGCTTGCAGTGTTTTTGGACATCCAGGCGGCTTATGACTTTGTGTTCCTGCCTGCCCTTTGGTGTGCGCTCAAAGACCTTGGTGTGTCCAGTCAGTTAGTTTTTGTGCTCCGTGAAATACTGACAGAGAGGGGTTTCAGTACTAAGATAGGAGGTTGTTTTTCAACACGGCGCACAACTAGTCGGGGCTTGCCGCAGGGGAGCTGCCTGAGCCCTATTCTCTTTGCCGTCCTCATCAACAGCCTGCTGCACCGGGTGGCGCCTCATGGGAATGTAGCAGCTTTTGCTGATGATGTCGCAGTTTGGCTGGTGGGTTCATCAGTGGCAGAGTTGGAAGCAGGTATGCAGTTGGTGATCTACCAGATTGAGGAGTGGCTCAGGGAGCGGGGGATGGCACTCTCCACTGGCAAATCCCAGATGGTGCTTTTTTCGAAGTCTGCAGCACGTCGGGCATCAATAGTCGTTGCGGATCAGGAGGTAACCAGTGCACCAGGGGCACGTTACCTGGGGATCTGGTTGGACGATAGGCTCTCTGGGGCTACTGAGGCTTTGCAGGTTCGAGATTCGGTCATGTCACGCTCACGTATTCTTCTGCGGCTCGCAGGGTCAGGATGGGGTGCAAAACGCAGTCTTTTGCGGTCTGTCTTCCTCTCGTATATCCAGTCAGTTGTAGACTATCACTTGCCATTCTTGGTCTCTGCAGCGAAGCGCCACACTCAGTGCATCCAGGTAGCAGTCAATGTGTGTCTCCGTATTGTCATGGGTTGCTCGCGGTCGACACCAGTGGAAGCACTACACATTGAGTCGGGACTGACCCCCTTGGTTCATCGGGCAAAGGGGCTTATTCTGAGTGGCCTACTAAGAAACTTGGGGCGTACCCCGCCAGGCCCACTGGGTGCAATTCTTTTGGACTATATGTTATTACCACCACGGTTTCTTGTTAGGTTGGGGACAGTTGGTGAGGCGGTTCGTGTGTTTTGTGCATCTAGCGGGGCGTGTTTTCGGGTGGCATCAGTTTGGCCGGTCTTCAGCCCTCCTGTGCGAACTAGTCTGCAAGAGTGCATCTGCAGGGCGTCGTGTGTAGACATCTCCTCTTGGTCAAGTGATCTGTGTCGGTGTGGGTCGAATGCCTTAGCAGTTTTCTGTGATGCGTCACGTTGTGGGAACAACGTCGGTGTAATGGGGGTGTGGATTCCATCCTTAAAGTACGAACGTTAGTACCGGCTAGTTGCGATCCCGAGTATATTTGTGGCGGAACTGATGGCAATTGCAGTGTCTTTAAGTGCGGTGTGTGAGTTCCCCCCAAGGAAAGTGGTGGTGTATACGGACTCGCGTGCTGACATTATTGCCCTCCGGAGGTATTCGTTGGTGGGTGGCATCTGGCCACCTGTGGTCGCAGAAATCATAGTGTTGTGTTATGAATTGCAGGTGGCTGGTGCGTTAGTTTCCATTTGCTGGGTATCGGGCCACTCCAACGTATTGGGTAATGTGGTCGCAGATGACCTCTCCAGGGCTTATCAAACACGGCCATGCCAGACCATATGCGCAGTGGTGAGCCCCAATGACCTGAAGTGCTGGTGTGCATCAGTGGCAAGGGCATCGTGGGAAGAAGCCTGGTTTAACAGTGAGCGTGGCAGGGGTTTGTTCTCCATTCACCCTTCAATCACGCGACCAAGGGAGTTGGATTTTCTTCCACGGAGGGCAGCGGTGTTGTTGTCCCGTCTCCGGGTGGACCACTCGGCTCTGCTAGGATCGGTGGCAGGTTGGTCAGGCCGTGATGGGCGTTGCAGGTGTGGTGAGGAGCTTGAGACGAGGGAGCACTTCCTGCTGAGCTGCAACCTCTAATCTGGTCTCCGGGAGCGCTTTTACCCGCTGTACTAGGATGTGGTGGCCCTTTTGGGTGTGCACCCTCATACGGGGTCACGCAATGACAGGCGTTTGAGGGCAGTAGTGGCCTTTTCGGAGGCAACTGGTCGTTTCGGGCCAGGTCAATTGTGTTAGTGTTAAGGTGCGTTTTGTTGTATTAAGTTTGATTTGTAGGGCAGATGGCCTGTGGAAGGCTACCGTCCTTGAAAATAAATAAAAATAAAAAATAAAATGATGAATTTGCTTGCCCAACCTAAGCGTATTATATCTAGACACACGCTAATGTGTCGCGCCAAGTTAGGCAACAAACACCACAACAAACATCACATTAATTCAATTGTCGAGGTTGTAAACCATTGTAGCGCGACGCCATTGCGTCAGTGTCTTATATCTTGAAGCATAGTTGGGCACATTTCAGGTACTTGGGGAAAAATAATAATGCGGTACAAAAGCTTAAATTGTGTTGAAATCGAGAGCAATGACCCACCTGACTAAAATTAAATCGTGTTTGAATGCCAGCTATACTGCTTTCAATGCAAAATCTGCCCCTCAACAACGTTGAAAATGTGTTACTAACTATAGCTAGCCAATCCGCTCATCCCCATGTTAAATCCCATAGAGTGATTATTCATCGATCCCAGATAACGGGAAGGCTTCCAGCTATGAAATTGGACGAATGGGTGCAGTACAATACGAACTGCGTAGCTTTTATGGTTTGGAGCCTTGGGGCGTAACAGGGATGGCGTGGGAGGGCACGTAAGTACGAAAATATTGTTATAACCATTGTTAGTATTGTCGGCATCGTCTCTCATTGGACGGCCAAAGTTCCGACAATGAGAACGTGTCGAGGTTTGACACACACTAGTGTATCACGATAAATCTAAACAACGTTGCAAAGAAATTGTATTCACGTCCAATTCACCAAGTGTAAAAACAAAGCAAATTAAACAAAGCCAAAAACTGGTGAAGAGGCCACCAAGTTGAGAGTGGTTCGGCCCTTCAAAGGAATGATATCAACACACCAAAACTAACTAAATACAACAGATTACAACAAAATTAAAACCAAACCAAAAGCCAATAAAGAGGTGACTAAGTTGAGAATGGTTCGGCCTATAAGCAAAAGGTAGTAGCAAATTGTTGAAAACTAATTTCTTGTTGACGTGGCATTTTATTACTCATTTGCACGGTAGTGGAGTTGAGTCAATACACAATTTAAAAAAATTTGTGATATCATATCAAAAACCAAAACTGGTAAAAGGGGCCGCCAAGGTCCGAATGGTTCGGCCCTTCAAAGGAGTGATATCAACACATCAAAACATTCGCCAACTAATCGCACCGAATAATACTTTGGACGTTAAATGAAAACTAGAACATTGCTACCGAAAGTAGCAATGTTCTAGTTTTCATTTAACCTTCGAATTATTAAGCGGTGCGATTAACTTGGCGAATGTTTTGGTGTGTTGATATCAGTCCTTTGAAGGGCCGAACCATTCGGAACTTGGCGGCTCCTTTTACCAGTTTTGGTTTTTGATATGATATATAGATCTTTAAAGATTATTAAGCGTATTATAAGCGTATTATATATAGCTTGTAGGTTGTAAATCCCATTTTGTACTGAAACGTTTCTCCAACCTTACACCCTCCCTGTTTGCTATTTTATATAAAACCTTTCTCCTCCCAGTCTTTGGTTACTGCTCCCAAATTTGTCGTCCCTACAATCTTTACTAACTTAATCGTCTTGAAAATTGCCAACGTCGCCTTACCAAATGGTGTCACACTATTCGTTCTTTACCTTATTCCGATCGCCTACGTAAACTTGGGCTTTCCTCCATTCATGATCGTTTTCATCGTGGCGACATGATACTTACCTACCAACTTATTCACAATCTTCTTGATGTGGACTCTGTTCTTTCCCTCATTCCAAATGTCAACTTCACTCGTGGCCACCCACTCCGTTTTTCTGGCACTGTATCTCGGACTAAACTTCGCTTTCACTTTTTCACGGAAAGGGTTGTTCAACCCTGGAACTCCCTCCCTCATTCTGTTGTTTGCGCTCCTTCACTCAACGCTTTCAAATCTCGCTATGACGCTCTAGTTGCTTAACTTCTTTGGGGTTTTGGGGGGCGGGGCTTCGTGCACCGTCTATCTTAATTTCTATTTCTATTACATTATATTCTTCAGAAGAATCCACAAATCATAAGGGACCGTTCATTATTTATCAACGTGGGTGGGCTGGCGAATTGTCGTCATCAATATAAAAAAAATTCATGTCTTTTGGTGCTGAGACAAATTGTTCCCCCCCCCCAAAAAAAAATTCTATTACAATTTTCATTTTCATTATATGAGTGTACTAGGCCTACTTTAATGTGTTATGGGATGTGCTGAGCTAAATAAATTTATTACATTAACATTCTATAACTTATTGCGCGCTTCCTTTCTTGCACCTTTTTTTTTTACCTCCATCCCTTCTGATAGCACCTCCAAACCAAATTTAGCCCCCCCCCCCCTCCCTCTTGATAAAAAAATTTTCGTGACCCCCCCTCATTTTCGCCGGCCCACCCCTTTGATAAATAATGAACGGTCCCTAATAATAATGAAACTGAAGAGACAATCAAGAGGCTGCAGGCACCAAACAGGTTGCAACTGGAAACGAAAACACTTCACACATGCAGTCAAAAGCATTGCAGAAAACGAATTAGGCAACCTGACACATGGATTAAAAATATTTTTTTAAAAAAGGAACACTCGCCGAAAAAATAATTCTAGAAAACGCATTCAAAAACAGACTGAACTGCCGAAGGAAATTCACAACGAAAGTAAGTGACGACAGCAGCCAAGCAATTTTTGATGGATTTTGGCAGCTCGGGCATCTTGCAAAACAACATACATGCAAAATCAATCTAAGTATTTGGTATCCAGAATGTTCTTTTGTCTGTTGAAAATGTAAAAGTGTCTGCTCGGAATGCAAACTTGTCTCATGAAATGAAGGTGTGTTTTTAAGTGTAAGTGAGCAAAAAATTACATGATTTGTCGGAATTTGTCGGATGATGGTGATTTTGTCGGGTATCCTAAATAGGAGGATACGGTAGATTTTTTATACATGCAAAACAATATGCTTATTCGTGTGGACTTGTAACATAAACTTTATTTCCACGTTTCTAGGACTTTCACCTAGAAACGACACAACAAATTTGAGATTGAATCAGAAAGCAATGAAAAAAATGAAGCTTTGAAAAAGGAGCACAATGTCCATTTACGTAAAGCAGAGAAAGCTCGTGAAAGAAAGATAACAAGTACCTATGAAAAATTAGTGATAGTGTGTATGGGTGTCATTAAAAATCATTGCCTTTTCCAAAACTTTTAATATCAATGGCTCGCTACTAGGGACGTCCGTAGCAGTAGTGAAGTACCAGTACCAGCCTACAGTTTGTTCCACATTATGTTTTCAGAAAACTGACTGTATGACGCCACGTTTTCTTCCACTACGAGTGCAAGAAATCCGTAAACATCCCTTTCGTAAATTCTAACAGAAACTGTGAAGAGTCTACAAGTATGAGTGCAACATGTTTTGCAAGGAAACGAGTCGTCATGCAGTCAGTTTTCTGAAAACATAATGTGGAACAAACTATATACTTTGCCATTGTTGCCGGTACTGGCAACGGTAACTTTTGAAGTTCATCTAAAGAAAATACCTATACCATTTCTGATTTATTTCAGATGTTAATCAAACCTAAAATTTACTAACTAATAGTTACTAACAAAACTAATTGAATCCGTGTGTATTCACTACAAAATAATGGCACAGCTGGAACATCGCCATATTTTCTCTGATGTCGGACCAACGCAGCTGTTTCCCATACAAGGTGTGCGTAATCAAAAGCGAAAATGGAAGCATTGTTTCTTTTTTTTTCTTATTCTCGGTCGTTGGCTTGGACAGGTATCCCGATAACAGCACACCTCTGAACAATGAATGTGCCTCACTCTCATTGCTACGTTTAAAGTCTTAACTATTATCGCAAAATTAAATAACGAATAATGGAAAGTAGTTCTAATTACTGTACTCGAGCATTTATTTAAATATTTACGAAGTATTTTTGTGTGCTATTACTTAAGACCTCACCCGACTTCACCACAGCAAATAGCAAAACAAAGATGGCACCGATCCGGAACGGATGTGTAACGGTGTGTGGAAACATTTTACAATTGACGTTGTATCGTCTTCACAAGCTATTTGCAAGTTGTGCAAAAAGTTGCATAGCCGTAGCAGAACGACCAACAACGAATATAGGACAGGATATATGAGAAAACATCTTGAATCCAGTATGCAGAGGTACAACTAAATGGTGCGGCCAACGCTGTTGGATGGCAACCCTTCGTCGTTAGCTTCATCTGCTAATTCGTTGGTCTCCGGGGGTAATACTGCTACATACCAAGTACTATAGAAGGCTTACTTGACAAAAAAACAGGCATATAATTTCAACCATCCAAAGGCAATGCAGACCACTCGTGCAATAATAAATCAGCTATTTTCGATTGTTACCTGATTTAGGATTTAGGCGTCGTTGAGTTGTTAGAACTTTGTTACACTACACCTAGTACAGTTTGTGACACAGTCCTGCGATCACTAAACGATCAAGAGACTATGAAAGCGAATGAATTGTTATCAATCGTGAAGTGGATATCTTTTACTACTGACATGTGGATGTCAGATGCTGTGCAAGTCTATATGTCCATTACTGCCCATTTCATAACCCGACAATTTCGAGTAACATGAAGTCATTTTGAAATGTGTTTTGGCAATCGCCCACAACAGACAAAATCCTGGCAGTTTTTGAAAATTGGTAACAAAAATGGAATATCACTTTAAAAAAGTTCATCTTGTGGTTAGAGATGGTGGTCGAAATATGGTGGCTGCCTTCGTGATTCCTTTCCCAATATGACATGGCTCGTACACACACTGCAAGTTTCTGGTGTGTGCAGAAGCGTGATGTTGTAACGAGGCACACCTCACCTCAGAGGGCACCATAGTCAACTGCGTCAGATGGTGCACGTATGCTGGTTCAAAATCACTTGTGTTAATAAATTAGTAAAATTTGGTTGTCTCATGAAATGTGTGTCATTTCAATCTGCGTTTCAATATTCTTTAGGTTGGCATCTTTTCCAATTAATTCATTTATTTTAATCCAAGTTTTCTGACTGTGCCCTTTATGTTTTTGAAAATAATTCCCATAGTAAATTTGTTTGGTTTCCTTAATTTCTTTGTTTATTTCTTTTTTAAGTTTTTTGTATTTTTTGTTCAGCTCATCCAATTTCTGTTTTCCGTCATATTTACCATTTGTTATTGTACTCAAAAGAATGTTCTTACCATTGAATTTTTTTAGAAGTACCTCGTTCATCCATTCATTTCTCATTACCATCTTTTTATTTTCTGTATTATTTTTTAATGCACAGTTTTTTTTTAATATATATTTGTGTTATCGTCTCTTCTATTTTGTTATATATTTCATTAGGGTCAGTTATTCCTTTTAATACATTCCAATTTACTGATTTCAATTCTTGAATGATTTTTTTATTATTATGTTTATATTTTTTTGTTTTCATGGTCGTTTAGTCTTTTTTTATTTTTTGGGGTTCTTTTTATGCTATCGATTAAACTTACCGCTGTATAATAGTGATCAGCTAATTTTATCGTGATAACTGTTCCTTTACTTTCCAACTTATCTACTTTAGTAAAGATTAGGTCTAAACATGATTTGGTTAATTTGTTATTTCTTATTTCTTCTCTTGTTGCAGTTTCGATTTGTTGGTTGTAACCATAGTAGGCTATAATATTTTCAAACCTATGTATATCATTTTTTTCTCTTTCATTTTGTGTGTCTACCAATGTGTTAAGATTAAAATCACCAATAAAAATTTTATTTACACATTTTAGTTTATTAAAATTAAAACCACAAGCCTAATCACAGCAAAAAATAGATAAAAACTAGGAGCTTTCGCCCAGTCTTACTAGGCATTCTCAACTGCTACCACATTCAAACTTGGCTCCTCCCAATGTTGCTAAGCAACAACAAACCATGTAGAGCAGCTTCCCCAGCAGCCAAGCACTTCACACACCAAAATCCCTTCATACCTGGTACAACACGGTCAAACACCCAGGCATCCAAATAAATAAAAATTCAAACAATTAATTATTCCCAATAAACTAAATAATTAATAAATAAATAAAACTTTATAACTGTAAACATAACTGTATAACTGTATAACATTTTAGTTTTTCTTTGAGTTTCAGTAATTTTTTTAACACACTGGTGAATTCATTTCTTTTTGATGATGGTTTCCTGTAACACACAACAAAGTTGTATTTTTTGTCGTTATTTTCAAGTAGAATGTCAATAGTGTCATTTTCTCCTATTTTTATGACATTGCTTAAAATTATCTTATTGTTCTTAGTTTCGACAAATACCATTATACAACCTCCTTTTTGTTTTTTTCTACACACCTCATATCTGTCATATCCGGTTAAATTGTAGTTAATTGGTTCATGCACTTTTAAATTAACTTCTGTCAGTGCTATTATATCCCATGTTACTTTACTTGCTTCCATGTCAATTAGAAGTTTTTCCCAGTTTTTCCTACAGCTTCTAATGTTAACATGGATACAGTTTATAGCATTTCCACCATAACATTCTTTCCTATTATCTTCGAAAGATTTAAAATTACTGTACAAGTCATTGTTGTGCACAGTTTCCTGCTCCATTTGTGTTTGCTGCACTGACTTCTGCAAGTATCTTTGCTTTACGGCTTACCAAGTCATCTTCACTTTTTATCGTGTACACATGTTTTTCCTTTTCATTTTTTCTAAGTTGCACTTTCCCTTCTCTGAACCACACAAATTTGAGTATTGTTTCACCTCTTGTTTTGTTTTCCAGATTAAGCTTTCATAGAATGTAGTCACATGTTCATTGACATAGATTTTGTTGTTGCTTCCTCTTTCATACATATCATTGTTTGTTACGTCACCTTTTTTTCTTTTCTGCCACACATCTCGATATTTCCTGCACTTGAATTGTATCAATACTGTTTCTGGTTTATCTCTTTTTTTTTTGTTGGAGTCTGTGGACCTTATCAATGTGCCAATCTTCAAAGTTATTGATTTGTAGTGTGTCCACTAATGCGTATACTGTGTTTAGTATGTTTTCATTTTTTATGTTGTCCACACCATAGATTTCAATATTTTTATTTCTTGAATATTGCTCTGCTTCGTTTTGGTTTTGATATATTTTTCCACTTTTTCCAGTCTTTTTGATAGCTCCTTGTTTTCTCGTTTCAGTTCTTTGTTATCATTCTTCATTTCTTCGAATTTATAGAAATTCTTGCTAATAGTAATACATTACACACTACAAATAAAACTTTCGAAAAAATTCGGGTGTTTCTGAAACACTTGCGCTGTGTTATAGAAAGGCTAATTTTGTAATGATTTTTTGTTCATTCTAGCGAGGTTCATTCCAGAGAAGGAAAAATCGATTTGGTTGCGACACTAACAATGATATTTTACTATAATATTAAATTATTTATTGTAAAGCCCAGTTGTCGCCCGGATGACAAAAAACCACAATGAATACAAGACACTAATTTAATTTTTGGAAATAGGTTGCAAATGCATGATTTCTTTGGTCACCTAAAATTATTTAATGCAATATTTCTATGTTAAACATGAAGTTAAACGTGCTGTTTTAACGAAAGATATGACACACAAAAATTCATGCAAGATCACTCACTGAAAAAGTTCCTCGGTGTTTTGGCGAATGATCTGATACGAATTTTTTTTCTGTCAGTCGTCGTTTTTTGATCCTTTGCCCTTTTTGCTGCTCTTCTGCTTTAGTAGGTTAGGTTAGGTTAAATCGCCCATGTGTAACAATCACTTTAAATCTGCGATGCACGAGGCTAATCATTGCTATGCTAGCCGTTTCAGAAAAAAACAATGTGAGTAGTGTGTAAGACCGTCCTGTAACACATCCATTTTAACCGTAACAGTCGCCTAGCATCGGCAAGGTATATAAAAGCTCGTCGGAGGGAGTGAGCGGGGTAGACAGCCGATGGCAGGTTACTGTTATAGTTACAATAGAGGTGTTACAGGATGGTCTCCGTCAGATTCGAACATGAGGGCATGTAAAAACGGTACGTGTGTGTTAGACAGGCACAGCCTAGGCAAGTGTGTAAACAGAGTCTGTTACACCACCTTGTATAGTAACTTAGTAGGTAAGGTTAGGTGGGCGAGTAAACAGATCTACTGTTTGCTCGACCTCCACACAATCATACGATCATGTATGTGGCTTACGTAGCGTGTTGTATGTTTTAGTACTAGCAACGACTGCAGCAGTGGGGGGGAGGGGGCAGCAGCTACAACCACCACCACAGCTGCCTCCATCCTACCACCGCGACCATCCATCGTTGAGCCTCGTTGATGTGGGAGAAAAAGATCAACGATTTATAAAGCGCTGTTAATACTTAACTAAAGTCCCTACTTGGAAACCTTACCAAAGCAAAAACTACACTCCGATGAGTGTAGCCGGAACCGATGTTAGTACCTCCCGAGCAAGCTTGGATTTGATTCTCTGACAAGCTCGGGCATACGCGACTAAATAAGTCGAGCGTCCCTGTAACTACCTATCATCGTTAAAGTTAAAAAACAAGCTATATTTTGTTAGTTTCTGTTTACAATACGTACCACTGCCAATGATAATGAAGTTCGGTGCGAGGCATTTGTTTTCCTGAAATCGAACGTTAGTAGGCTAAAGTCATTAAAAAAATGAGAGGATATAAAATGGTTTTCATCCAACATGTGGGGAGATAGGCTTACGTTTCGTCAAATAAAACAGAAAGTAGGTCGGGTAGCTTATCGAACAGATCGACCTCGATGTTTCGTCCGTGGGCATGAAGACCAGCCTTCCCCTCACGATTAGCCTTGACAACAAATATCGTGTAGACAGACATTGAGATTGTGTGCGAGGCAAGGTGTTCGATGGAGGGGAAAAAATACAAATTATACATTTGTTAACTTGCTCAGATAATACATCTGTTGATCACAAAAACGTTAAAAAATATAAAAATAAAAACACTCCAACCTGTGGAGGCAAGGGATCTGACCATGCCTCCAAGAATTGGGGATCCTAACGGTAATAAAAAGGCGGACAACAAACGTAAAATACCTGAAAAACAGCTAACAAATGTATGAAAGTGTACGTACCACCATCGAGTTACCGGCAACACAATTGACGTAGCAGCCTGTATTACGAACTCCACATCCGTCACCAGTCACAATCTGGAGTGTGTGAAACGACATGTGTTAGTAGAATTGGAGAGTGTAGCTAAAATCCGTTATGGGTGGATATCACGTGGGCCAAAAGCCCACCCATTAGGACCGCTTAATTGGGTGGCAATGTCACTCTTTTTTATGTCCCAGGTGCCAATGACAAAATCACATCCCCTCCACATACCATCACGTGCGTACAATCATAATCAGACTTCAATAATGACATTTTCGAATACCATATATGGTTGTTACAAGCAGGAGACGGGACCTAATGGCACCGAGAGCCCAAAAAAAGTGGCTCAGGGAAGTCATACGGGTAAAAAAACGGCCTTGCCACTGACCCATGACCAAATAGGGAAACCGAACCGTCTTCTGGAATGATTCTAAAAAATTAATACGCCGACTAACGGGCGGCATAATTTTTGGCATCCGAGACCTTTTTCTAAAAAGCTAGACTTCTCAGCCTCACCTGTCAATACCTGATGATAAGGAGACGTCAAACACCAGACAAATGGACGCCATTTACCACCCCCACGCGACACGTCACGTAGACCAAAAATACCTGAGCAAAGACCAAATTATAAAAAATAATAACCTTCCAGAATACAAATCGTGTACTTATAAGGAGTGGGATGAGTGAATAGCCCGAGGCGTTCGTAGGAGGAGCCGTACTAAAAAAAATGGAGTAGTTTCATTGGCTGGAACGAACGTAACGTCATACAAAAATAGCCTCGGGCATGACGGAAGGTAGACTTATCGACGAAACACTCATTAGTGATGTCAATCACTACGGCTAGCCAATTGGAGGCCATAGCCAGGTTTACAATTGTAAGTGTAAGGAATGCGTACGATTCGTCCAGTAATGTAAATGATCCAAAAAAATAGGCTTTTACCTCCGACAGTACTAATCTATCTCGTATAAAAGAAGAAGCCGATGTCCTCGCAGCTACAAGTCCTGGCCTGAGCCAGAAAAGTGTACATTTCAAGCTCCTGAAAGACGTTTCCAGTTCCACTACGAGCGACCCTCAACGGTGAAAGGTAGGCCTATATTACTTTACGCTATTTTTCATTATTGTTGAGTTCAAACAATGTAACTCTAAAATTATCATTTTAGAATTACCAAGGTATACTCGTTGTCTGTGCGCGCAACTATTTAACAAACTAGGTAATGCTAAAAGCTAATAAATGATGTAATTACAAGGTTCGTCTCGACAACGTCGTTACGTGTTATTGTTTTGTAAGGTTAGGAAAAATCTAAAGGACGGTTCCCTTTTTGTTTCTTTCTTACATCCGTAGGCTTAAACCATGGCTGACAGTATAAGTAACAGCACGGCGAACACTGACATTACGTATTTTCTTGGCCGAGAACTATACGCTCAACTGCAACCATTTATGGGGAAACTGTACGTTCAGACTAGAGAATTTATCGTACCATTGGCTGGGTTGACGACTGGTCGTAAAGGGGTGGCTCTCGGTCCTACGGAATGATTGCAATTCGCTAAAGATTTTGACGAATTCAACGGAATTGCGTCCAATACGAACGTCGAGCAAGAAATGACCAGAGTCTGGTCGTACAGGGGACGATTGAAAGTAATAATCAGCCAGTCGAGGTCGACCTACAATGCGAAGTACATCTTCGAAAAACAAAGGGGAGAGTATATCGTTGTTTGCAATCGTCAAATGTGGGGATTGCTCAGTTATGTTTACGTAATAACCAATGCCCTGAAGGAAAAAATGAAAGATTTGGAGCAGGTCGAGGAAGTGTGGATGTAAAAAAAAATACCGTAAAATGTGACATGTGGTTTTGTATTTCTCTTTTTCCCATAGATATGACCAACATGTACTGTGATTCCTTTCCGTTGAGTGGTTGGAACAATTTAAGAATCCAACCGGAAAATCATTCAGTCACGATCACGATCGGTAAAATAGACGATCATTGCATTCAACTACAATCTTCAGAATTCCAAAATCTCATGGCCAAAATATGCTGGAGGGACCCTGGCTCAGCATTGGACTATAAAAACGGTCGCGTTTTGATGCAGTTAGCGGCTGATAACATCATTATTTTGAAAGTGCATAGCAGCACGGTTGCTCTTACGGAATTTGACATTCTGCACATGCGTTATTTGTACAGACATATCTGCCAAGCAATTGCGTGTTGGGGCCAGAGAATAAACGACGTTTTATTACTGGCAATCCAAATAATTACGTACGGCACTATGATCGAAAGCGACCCTCCAAACCAGCGACCAAACCTAGGAAACGTGCTATCAAGGAAAGCAATAATGAAACGCCCACTAAAGAACGGCTCTCTAACCCCACCCAAAAAAACTCAAGTTTGCCCAGCCGGGGCCAAGCACCAGTAACGTTCCGACAGTAATCAACGAAGATGATGAAGAAGAAGAAAAGTGTTCAAAATGCGTCCAAGAAGTCATGCACGAATCTTGCGACGGACCGGTTGACAAACGCCTCGAATGCCCAGGTTGCGTAATCAATGCTCCCAGCCAGCATTCGCATTTATGCGTATTGGAACCATCGTTCTTCAAATGTAAAAATAATGCGCTTTAATTTTGCTTTTCTCAATAGTGGCATGACCAACCTCTCAGCAAACGGCGAACCAGCGGGGAGGGGGAGCGACGTTTCAGCCTCTAAACCATCATTTTCAAAGCAAACTCCTCGCGATTGCATTAGTCCTGGCAAGGAAATCTTTAAAAACGATAGGTTTAGCATTAGCAAGTGTAGAGGGCGCTACAACAAAAAATTCGCAACATATGCGAACGTGTTCGACATTAGTATTAATGCGGTAGACCAGGATTATTTCACCGAAAATGGACTCGATCCCGTTACTTACATGGACGAGCTCCTAGCCAACGTTTTTGAGCAGTTATTGGATGGGATACAACCACGGGATTATATTGGCATTTCGATATCAGGGGCAGGCTTAGATAATGACCTGTTTCTTCCATTTCATCCCAGGGAATTGTTCGCGATTGAGAGTATTTTTGCACTTTTGATGAAACTTAGTCAGTTGGGTCACTCGGGTTGTCTACAACAAACTCGAAATTAAACTTACTCAAATCAAAGTTTCTGGAGTGGGGACCTTTCCTAAAAAGAAAGCGTCTAAATCTAATACAGCATTGTGACTAGAAAGTGATGGACGCAAGTTGGTGGTTCCAGTGAAAAATATGAATGACGGCCTATGCCTCGCTAGGACTTTAGTGACTTGCAAACGTACGCGGAAAATGATAAAACTCTGTACTACAAGATATGTAGATCGACGACGCTGCAGAAGGACTTGGCTTTACTGCTACACGAAAATTCTGCAGTGACGGTTAAACGGGAAGGTTGCACCTTGACGGATTTAAGACGTTTCCAGGACTACTTAAACGATTTTTAAATTGTTGTGTTCGAGAAAATCGGTACCAAATGTCAAACAGTGTTCAAAGAGCCAGCTAACCAAAAACGGATTTACCTGTTTTGTTACGAAAATCATTTTGTAGGTATTTTGAAACCCCGCTTCTTGTACGGTAGCAATTATTTTTGTAATACATGTCTTAAACCGTACGCCAACAAACAAAAAACATTCGTGCGAAAAGTACAAATGTGTCACGTGCCACAGCCCTCGTTTCCGTTGTCTTTTGAAAAAGTGGCTTTCCTGCGGGGTTTGCAATAATTTATTCAGAAACCCAGACTGTCTCGCCCGTCATTGCACGAAACAACCGTCATTTAAAAATGCTACTGTGTGTAAGTCGCTCTACAAATACAAGGTATGCTTTCTAACCTACTTAGTAAACAGTAAAACGGCTCATCATTGCGGGCAGCGGTTCTGTAAAGTGTTTAAAAAATGGTCGCATCCTGGGCACAGATGCCACGTCCAACCCCTACCCCAACCCCAGAAGAGAGAATGCGTGCAGATCGCCGCTTACGATTTTTAACCGATACAGACAGAAAGAGTAACGGACTCTTCGAGTAAAGAATACTGTGGGAATATTTTTCCAAGTTTTTTCCTTGGATTATTTCGGCACGTTTGGCACTCCGTGGGGAGCATGCTCGTCGCATTGCCGAATTGCTTTTCGCTTGCCACCCTCCCCCTACTGGCTGCGGTAGGTCCTTGTGGGCACTTGTGTTGCTGCCTCTCGGTGGGCCTTGTTTGTGTTAATGGTATTTTTTAAATATTTACTTTATTAATTTAGTTTGTAAATCGTGTCTTGTTTTTGGTTTAAACAAATACCCAGGATATTTACCCAACTGGGATATTTATTCGATTTTGATGTTATCTGTATTTAAGTATTTTGTAAAAATTTGTTTGAGTCTTTTTATGTAAATCACCCTGGGATAAAATGCGAAGGTCGCGTGTGCGCCGGATCATCATCATCATCACCGTCATTTCAATCGTTGGATGGGCTCAGACGTGGTCACTCGTTTAGCTGAGATGCCGAAATATGACATGCAAAAAGTAAGATGAAGCCTTAGTCAGGATTTGGTGCCTTTTTCCCTGCAAGCGAGGATTGGAAGCCAGGTTCTGTTATTCTAACGCAGAGGGGTCATGCGTTCTTGGTTCTGACTCCTGCGCCAGCAGTTCATTGGGGCTGGAGACGACGGGGCAGTTACGTAAGGAAAGCAACGTCCGGAAGAGAAAGGTGAATATCCTAATCATTTAATTGGCACCATTAACTTAATGTGATAACTTGGGCTCCTTCGTGGCGTGTATTGGTTATGTCAGAGTGCGGCATGGCAGCAACTCGTAAGTAAAAGCATCTTGAGAAAAAGAACTGACAACTAACAAATTAATTTCCCGGGAGGCATGGTGTTACGGTAGCGGGGTTGTTTTCAACGAGTTTATCCACCATGTGGATGTTGGCATGAAATGAAGCAGTGAAATAGGTCATTGGATGGAGAATAAATTTCTAACATTCCCCAAAAAGTGAAGTAAACCGTTAACCCTAATGAATTTGTTAATAATTCCTGTTCTTTTCCCGTTCGTTGCATGAGCCTCTCCCGACGAAACGAAGATATCAAAGTAGGCAGCCATTCACGTTTTGGGAACCCGTCCGTTCGCACTTAGTGAATGTTTGATAAATGGGGAGCGTCCCTGAAGATACAATTGTCGGTATTCCCGAGATCCGTGTATGATGTGAAACAAAAAAATATTACCATGTTCATAATCGATTGATCGAAAATTTTATCTGAAATATATTAATTTTAATCTGTATAACGTGGGGGTGTTGATGTTTAATAAATGTACTTATTTTTTTGTCTTTTGTGTTCAATGCATATTTATACTTGCAGAGATTTGTCATTAAGTGCAAAGGTTTGAGTAAGTGTTTGTAAGTGGTCAGGACTAAAGCCATTTATGTTATCTGGAGCGTTCTAATACCCAGAGCAGTAGTCCACCTTAATTTTGCTCTATTACCTCCAGAAATGATACCCGGGCCATCCTCTCTCCCCCCCCCCCCCCCCCCGCATACTTCATTACGTTCTTCCCATTAAACACCTAGGGATAAGTGAGGATTAGGAACCCCTAGACCGCAAACAGAAGCCAGTAAAGGAACCAAGGAGACAGTCGCCAAGTAGTGTTTGGTGTGGAATTTCCGCCCCCCCCCCCCTGGTCCCCACTTTTGTTTCCCACAATACTACATGCATAAAGTAAATCTTGCAGTTATTGACGTAGCGTGTACGTATTGTTTCAATAAAACAGATTGTTTAAAATGTGAAGTCAAATGTAAGATATTTATGCACGGAGAGGTAACCCTGAACAAGTTTTGCGAGTGGCTATTCGAAACTCACGCCCACGACACCAACATGATATTGACGGCGCATAATCAAAGTTCTTTCAATGGATTGTTTTTAATTAAATGGGCTATCAAACGTGGAATTAGGCCTACTGACGTTATTCAGTCCGGGGGCAAAATCGTTACCGCAAAAATTGAAGGAATTAAGTTAGGGGATCCCCTCAAATTCCTACCGCTTTCGTTAACAAAGCTTCCTGGCAGCCTAAGCCTAAATGTGTCATTAATTCGTAAAGGTAGTTTCCCCCATCTATATAACCGGCCTGAAAACATGGAATACGAAGGCCCAATCCCTCCATTGAGTGCTTATGATCCAGATAGCCTAGCGAGCGGAGCTAGGGAGAAACTAGTGGAATGGCACGACCAACAAAGAGCCCTGAATGTATTTAACTTTAAGAAAGAATTTATTAAATATTGCTGCAACGATGTCACGGTTCTAATGGCTTGTGTTCTGGAATTCAGGAAACTTATCCAAGAAATTTGTTCTTTCCTGGAACCGTTTCACGACTGTATAAGCCTAAGCCATCTCGCAATGACGATATTCCGGACTATGTTTCTGAAAAGAAACAGTATACCTTGCATACCTTCGGAAGGTTACCACCCAGAACGTCAGTATTCGAGGGAGTCTTTAATTTGGTTAGATTTCGAGGCTAAAAAACGTGGAATATTTATTCAACATGCCAACAATGTAGGAGAAAAAAAATGGTATGTGGCAAATACTCGGTTGACGGCTACTGCGAAACCAATACCGTTTTTTCGTATTTGGGGTGTGAAATACACGGGTATACTCATATAACCAATAGACAGAAACAATTGCCTTTCAGTCAGTTAACTGCTCAAGATGCGTATGACAAAAATACGATCAGACGACAGGCTTTGGAATAGATTGCGGGCGTTACTGTCCTCAAAATGTGGGCTTGTAAATTTAAAGAAGAAATGAAAACTTACTTAAAATTGCAAACTTTCGTAAAGCTTATCCTAGAAACCCTTCTATTCTTCGTCCAAGAAATGCGTATGTAGGAGGGCGTGTAAGCACGTTTCATCATTTGTACGTCGCCAAGCCAGGGGAAAAAATTCTCATTGGCGATATTACTTCTTTGTATCCATCTGTTATGTTACAGGAACGTTTCCCGGTCGGGCATCTTGAAATAATAACGGAATTCAATGGTAGTACCGATATCAGTAAATATTTCGGACTCATTGAAGCTGTAGTAAACCCTCCCCATGGCTTATTTATCCCATCACTACCTCTGAAACACGAAAATAAGCTTTATTTCACTCTGTGTCGGACGTGCGTTGACTGCCCGCCATCTCAGGGCCAGAAATGCGAGCACAGTGTAATGCAGAGAAGCTTCAGGGGTGTTTTCGTTTCGGTCGAATTGCAGCAAGCTTTAGCTGACGGCTACGAAATAATACAACTGTTGTCCGTGTACCATTTCCCTCAGTCCACGATTTACGACCCCAAAACGTGTACGGGTGGCCTTTTTACTGACTACGTCAAAACCTTCTAGGCGCAGAAGTTAGAGTGCTCGGGGAACCTCGAAGGGATTGTAACTGTAGAACAGAAAGCTGCTTACGTGAAACTTGTAAAGGACAGTCAGCAAATCGTTTTGAACCTGGAAAGAATCCGAGATAGTCTCGGTGGCAGAACTATAGCGAAAGGCCTCTTGATTTCTTTGGCGGGGAAACTGGGTCAGCGGGAGGACCATTTGTCGACCAAATATATAGATACAGCTGCTGAATACTTTAGTTTCGTACTGGATGACAGAAATATTATATGCGATATTGATTTTGAAAACGACCAGATTGCCGTTGTGCGTTTTAGGAACAATCAAAATCTTAATGAAGGAAACATGTCTCGGTCGTGATCTCTAGCTTTATAACGGCTTATGGTAGGCTTCGATTGTTGAAGCTGTTACGTGAGCACGCCCCAGGCAGTATTTTTTATTGCAACACGGATAGTACCGTCTTCAAGTTCAAGAAAAACGAACAGTACGACTTACAAAACGATCCTAGTTTCGGAGGCCTAACCAATTATCTAACCTCTTACGGAAAAAATGCTTACATTAGTCACTTTTGTAGTAATGGATCTAAGAATTACTCGTTCGTCGTCCAGAGAGACAAGGTACGAAAAATGTAGTTATGGTAAGGGAAATTACGTTAAATTTCCGTAATAGTCAAGTACTAGATTTTGACACTATCGCTAAAATGGTCGAAAATATTGACCGAGGCGAAACTGTCGTCCTTACAGAGCCACGAAAAATTGTACGAAGGAACAATTGTTTGTTAACCACTAGTCAAAACAAAATTTATCGTACTGTAGCTACTAAACGGTACGTAAAAAATACTGCAAAAAAAAAGCATCTTAAACTAAGATGTAAAATTTGCATCCGTTTTTAAGACGTTGTTGGCATCTTACAGTAAGACGGTATTGACGTCTTAAAGTAACGTGCTTTGGCATCTTAAAATTTTGCATCCGTTTTTAAGATGTTTTTGCCATCTTAGCAGATTGGCACCTTAAAGGCAGATGCTTTGGTAGGCATCTTACATGTCTGGCATCTTATAATGCAGACATCTCATTACGATGACGTCTATAAACTCAACCATCTTATTTTCATTTGTTTATAATATTTGCTATTCAAATCTGACAGCCTAGGCGTCTTTACTGCAAAACACCTTGTGAATAGGACGTCTCAATCAGAAGACATCTTCGTCCTTATAACTTGACTGACGACCAATGAAGTTCAACATCATCATGTTAAGGATGAGCTCAAAGTGAATGTGGAATCATGTTAGTTAGCCAACCCGACCTAACGCAGCATCAACAATTGTTATGGAAGTCAGAATCGTTTGCTTCTTTCGTTAATTGTGTAGATGTCTTAGCATTCGTTTAGGTCAGTCATAGACTGTGGAAAGAATAAGACCTTTGTTTTTTAAGAACGTGACTACAGTTTGCTTAGGATTAGCACAATAATTGTTTTCACTAGAAGTAGAATAAATTAGCAGTGACGTTTCAGAGTGTTTTGCCATTTGCTTTTAAGATGTTTTCGCCATCTTAGCAGTTTGGCATCTTAAAGGCAGATGTTCCGGTGGGCATCTTACATATCTGGCGTCTTATAATGCTGACATCTCATTACGATGACGTCTATTCAACTCAACCATCTTCTTTTCATTTGTTTATAATATTAGCTGTTCAAATCTGACAGCCTAGGAATCTTTACGATGATGTTGAAGGTATTCTTTTGAACATCACCTATATGAAAATGAAACCAGAGGGATGAGGTTGGTATAAGTCGAGTAGAAAAAGGGGAAGGGGTGGGGAAGAAGTAAGGAGACGAGTATTTTTCTTGTCAAAGCTACATATTTATTATAATAATGTGTAAGTAATTATGCATCTTAAATGTGTTATTGTATGGTTGGTTCTTTACATGACTCCACTGTGTGCTAGTTTCGGAATAAGTATTGAAAAAAGAAGTACATAAAAATAAGTTTTTTTGAAATTCCTGTTCTCATTTAATAACAACGAGTGGAGTTTTAATTGAAATATTTCATGAGATCCAAATAATATTGTGCCTTGTGTTGACCAAAAATATTTTATCCATCTAAAACAATACAATCATTTATTTTCCAACTCAGTAAACTGTCACCTTAAAATGTTGGCAACTTCACTTCGATCCCGATTTAATGCTTTGTGCCGTCTTAAAACTATGGCATCTTTGCTAGTTTCACAATTTAAAAAAAATTGCCATCTTAAAATATTAGCAACTTTCCCGTTTTGTAGCTTAAAATAGGTTGACATCTTAAAATGTTGCCGTCTTTACCGGTTACCCCACTTAAAATAAATTGCCATCTTACAATTTTCCAATTTTTTATCTTTTCCAACTCAAAAATAAACCATCTAACTGCGTGGACATCTGAAATTGCTGCCATCTTATACACTGCATGAATTTGGCAACTGAAAACTATGGCGTCTTAAACAGCTAACCATCTTTAAATATTTATTTGACGTGTCTTGCATCTGATAATAAAATGCGAATTACGTTTACTGGCATCTTCAATCTTCAAAGCACAGATCCATTGCATCTTAAATTAAAATGGTTTTACGATTTTCAGGAGGCTCATCACCCAAACAACTGAATTTCAGTTGCATCTTACGAATTTTAAGATGCTTAGTTTTTACAGTGTGGCAGTGACTATGTCCTTTACAGCAGCAGCTCTAGTAATGATGTTGCAGGTTGTGACTGCTGTCGCAGTTAACATTTCGACTAGCGGAAGGACGTGAGAAAAATGGCCCGGGGGGGGGGGGAGGGGAGACGAAAACCCACTTTACTCTCTCCACTTTTTGTATACATATATAAATAATAAGAAAGAAAACAGGAAGGTATCTACCGCTAGCATATTAGCGACCTTTTTCTTCTTTCTTCTATTCACAGAATGGAAGAAGTAACTTCGACTTTGGACACCGAAACGAATAATGACAGCTAGCATGTACATGAAAGAATACACTTTTCTGCTTCATCACGTTGTAGCTGTAATGCACAGCACAGTTACTAAAACTCAAATGGAACGTTTGATACTTGGATTAGAAGCTGAAATCGTATTTTTAGGGCCACCGCACGACACGAAAGAAGTAGGTGGTGGTCATAAGATACGTAGGCAGTACAGTTGTTTCGCGGACGATGAAGAAACGGTGGATTTCGGGGATGGGGGGGGGGTCAAGAAATGGACGCCGCTCTTGGAAAATGTAAGGGATTACGTTTCAAGTCTATGCGAAGTAAGATTCGATTGCTTGTACGTTGAGAAATTCGAAAGTGGCATGACTTATAAACCTTGGCATTGCTATACTAACAGAGAGACTAACAGAGAGGGTTTCGATATACTGGCTCCAGTCGCCATCTTGGCTTTAGGCAAACGTATTTATACCATGAAACACGATCGAACCTTCGCAGGTGAGAGGCCGTCATTTACCATTGCTTTGGATCCAGCATCGTTATTAGTGATCAAACACCCGACTAATCGATATTACAAACATACAATTCCACAACGGCCTCTATTAAAAGATCCAGGATTTATTTTAACTTAAAAATTCCAGATGGCTACTTTGGCGCAACTGTGTTCGTACTGGACCGACAATTACTACAAAGCAAAATGGTTTCATCAAACGTGAGAGGACATATTGTTAAAAACTGTAAAACTATTTACGAGCAGCGATGCGAGACGAACCCATACGGCTTTGTATCATGAAACTAAATGCGGTCCACCCGTCGATTGGATGGAGAATATTCAGTGCACCAAGTACGGCCAAAAAGAAACTAAAAACAACAACAAAATGACTCGACTTCTGATGGACTTGAATTGCGTCATATCGCCACATTTCTCGAGTAACGGAGAATTATTCGAAGAATGCTACGTTAATAAATTCAATTGGCAGATAAATTCTTGGCCTTACGAGAATCACGAAGAGTACGCTAGTTTAACACTGGCGACTGCTCCCACCGTAGCCATCTACCAGGATAAAAACGAAAATAACATAACCTTACATAAAATAGAATTGACCGCTCGTGACTGTTTTTCTAAGACAGAAGCAAATGCCTACAGTTTCGAGGTTGCGTCAGTCCAGATACTATTCACGTTGTCTTCTCACGCCCCAGGCCTGGCCTCGTCCCCCCTCCCTCACCCTCTGCATATCTACAAAAAAAGAAGAAAACGACCGTACTTGAATAGTTTTCTTCTTTCCGTTTTCAGTCGTAAAAGAAAAAGAAGAAGATGACTACTACACTAGCAAAATTGTGTCGAAGGAACCACAAAGAACATGAGGCAACGTGGTTCGAACCCATCAGAGAAGACGGATTATTTAAAACTGTGAAACTATTTTCGGAAGACTAAACCAAACTGATTTACGACACTTTGCTTCGCGAAACTAATTGGGGTCCTTACGTGGACAGTTGGGGTCGAAATAAACAATGTACCGTGTATGGTGGAGAAGATAACGAAATGACTAGACTTCTGAAGGATTTAAACGTTAAAGTCAGTCAGTATTTCTCCAGCAACTGCCAACCGTTCGAAAAATGTTCCGTTACTAGATACAATCGTCGAGTCGACAATTGGCCTTACGACAATCACCAAGAATATGCCGGTTTGGTATTAGGACGAAGAGTACCTTTAATGACATTGTACTGGGGTAAAAACGAACCTAAAAAGAAATTACGTAAAGTCGAATTGACTGCCGGCGAATGTATTTTCTTTAAAGACCAATGCGAGGATTTTTGGTTTCAACATTTAGTTAAGGAAGGCGTTGCTTCTACAGGGTGGGGCAGAAAGGACGGAACACCCTTGGCAATCAAAGATGGTTAATGTTAGGATAATGAAACTTTGCATGCTATGTAGGCGAACGGGGGGGGGGGGTCGAACTAACCATTAATCGACCACTGACCTTGACGCATATTTTCAAGGTCATCGTGATGCTAATTTTTAACTATGCTTCGTAGAACTCCAGTTTAAATTAGAAACTTGTAGACATTGGCAAGGTATGGCCATTGCAAAAAACAAAACGAAATTCGTTACGCTAGTTTAGGAGTTACGAAAATTGCAAGCATAATTTTGTTGTGCTGACCGAGTGGTTTTCCTGCCAAACAGTGAGTGTAAAATTAAGTCCAGTGGTCCTCATAAGTACATGAAGCATGCTTGGAAACAAACAGCAACTAACACACTGATGACTCGACACTAGCTCAACACAACCTGCTACAGAATGACGCTGCAAACTACAGCATCTTATGCAAGTTGGCATAGTTTATAGTCACCGTGGTCGTCTAGAAATGAAACTAATGTTGTTCCTCCCTCAGGTTAACATTTCTGATTTTGTTTCAGAGCTGATCACGGTTAATGAATTATGCCAATTTGCATATGCTGCCAACACCATTACCTACCAGTACAATGCATGGTGTACAAAACAGCCTGACAGAACTGTTTGGCAGGTAAGCCACTCTGCCAGCACAACAGAATGATTCATGTAATGCCCGTAACTCCTAAACTAACGTACCGAATTTCGTTCCGTTTTTTGCATTGGCCATGCCTTGACACTGTCTACAAGTTTCTAATTTACACTGGGGTTCTACGAAGCATAGTTAAAAAGTTAGTATCACGATGACCTTGAAAATATGCGTCAAGGTCAGTGATCGATTCATGGTTAGTTGGCTCCCCGTTCGCCTACATACCATGCAAAATTTCATTATCCTAACATTAACCATCTTTGATTGCCAAGGGTGTTCCATCCTTTCTGCCCTACCCTGTATACATGTTGTATTTTATAGATGGATAGTAGTCGACGAAGGCTTTTTTCCTCTTCCTCCCAGGAAGGCCAGCGGCTGGAAGGGGCTGGGATGGGGCGCGCGCATGGGGGTCCTACCTACCTAGTTTTGGGGTATATATAGTAGTCTTAGTCGAAAGTAGAGACAGTCAGTCTGTTAGTAGGTCTCGTTGGGAATGGACGGTTCTCGCCGGTCGTCATCTTCGTCGAAGTCTTCAATCGTCACTAACCCGAGATACGAAATTGGTAAAAGATTGATCTTGGTTTTAATTTTACTTATTAATTTTGGAGCTTGGCTCTTGCAACGCCTTCCTTACTGCCAGCTTTATTTACCACCGCTGTTACAACAACAACAACAATAAAACGTTACTAGTCATGGCAACCACTACGCTCGTACCTGAGTTCACTCATTTCCATGTGCCTTTCAACTGCGTCATTGCCGCTTCGACCTCCGGAGGAAAAACGTCTTGGGTTCTGAAATTTATCGACAACTTACCTACTATAGTCGATGCCAAGATCGAGGAAACACACTGGCATTTTTCCAGTTATCAACCCTGGATGGAAAAGTACACGGATAAGATACCGATTTCATAGAGGTCTACCTACTAATGTATCCGATTACGATCCTAATATCAACAAACGTCTTGTGATAGATGATTTAATGTCGGCAGTGGCAACCTCTAGTAGCGATATTGCAGACTGGTTCACGCGGCACGGCCACCATTCGAAATTTTCGATATTTTACTTGACCCAGAACTTGTTTTCGCAGGGTAAAAACGAAAGGGATATCGCTCTTAATGCTCAGTACGTGGTACTTTTAAGGAATTTAAGAGATCAACACCAAATCATGCCTTTTTTGACTCGCGTTAACGACCAATTATAACGACGCGATACAAAGACAGAAATTCGGGTACGTAGTGGTGGATTTACACCCTAAATCGAACGAGTTGACTAGACTACAAACGTCTATATTTCCCGATGAAATGCCGACTTTAGTTTATTACGTGTAAGGCCATCGATGGAGATGTACGAAAACATCGTGCTCTCTTAGAAGCTTTGTGTAAAATTAATAAACACCAACGCAAGAATCTACTGAAGCACGCTGACAAGTCTCAGATTAACTATATATCAGAAATTGTGTTGAATTTACTACTCAGTAGGGTCAAAGTGTCACTAGCCACCCGATGCAAGCTACGAAAATATAAAAAGCAGATCAGGTTGCTGGGAAACAAACGAGTGTCGTTTAAGGATTGCTAGAAAGTTATAGTCCAGTCCGGTGGAGCAATTTTACCTTGGATACTTCCCGCAGCATTATCTATCCTCGGAGGTATATTCAAAGGCGGGAACTAAGAAGAATACATGAGTTCTTCTCTACAGAAAATGTACCTCATCCCCGAGGATGCGTATAAACAATACCAACAACAACGGTACAACAGCAATGACGGTTCGTCATCGGCAGCCCCACAACCCCACAGATTTTTATATCAACCCGAAGGTGCTATTTATTCGAAATTGGTTAATATTCAAAACCGAATCGAAAATATTTTAAACTTTGACGTTATACCTTTGGATTTTAAAGCGAAATTTATTGGTCAGTTGGAACAACAGAGAGACCAATACATCGATCAATTCAGGTTAAAAGCTGCCGCCCCCCCCCCCCCACCGCCACTTCCACTTCAGTATCGTCAGCCACCACGACGGCAGAAGCAGCTGCCAGCAGTCACCATGCCTATTCCTTCCATAGGCCCTCCTACATTGTCATTACAAGGAAATCCGACGACGACGACCAAAAAGAAAACGACGAGATTGCCAACACGAACGATTTTACCTAGAGTAGTTAAAACGTGGTGCTAGCTAGATGCCTAATACCGAATGGGAACGATTTGTCTGAGACGACGATGGATGTCTACCTCACTAGGATCTATTACGACAGCCCTGGGGAAGCCAGCAGTTACGCGCCGGCTCCTAATTTACACCTTCGGGCAAAAAGGGATGGTAAAAAGTATACTTTAGCTCAAATTAAAGATTGGCTTTTAAAGCAAGACAGTTATAAGATACATAGACCTACCAGATATAAATTTAAACATAACAGGATTATAGTCGGTGGGTTAGGAAGTTACATGGACTGTGACCTAAGCGTTATGGCGTCTTTAAGACCTTTTAATAAACCATATAGATTCATTTTAACGTGCATGGATGGGCTCAGTCGAAAAGTATGGGTAGAAATTTTAAAAACCAAGACTGGGTCTGAGATACTGCTAGCATTTAAGAGGATGTTTAAACGTATGCCTCACCCACCGGCCCATCTCAGCTCGGACAAGGGGAACGAGTTCAGCGTGAAGGAAGTGCAGGATTATTATAAGGAAATAGGGATTAAATTCTATACTACGGAAAATGACGATGTGAAAACTTCGAAAATTGAACGGTACCAACGCGAACTTAAGGCGAGATTGCATAGGTACTTGACAGCTAAAGGCACCTACCAGTACGTCCCTGTCATCCAGAAAATTGTAGATTCTTACAACAACACCAGGCACTCCACAACTGGTATGACGCCCAGTGAAGTAACTTTACAGAACCATAGACAGTTGTGGCGGAAACTGTACGGCGATGACTTGAAACAACTCGGTCGTGCTATGTCTAAGAAAACTTCTTCTAAGATAAAAAAGGTTCCTTTACGAGTAGGGGACAAAGTACGAATATCTATTACTAAAGGGAAGTTTGATAAAGGTTATAGAGGCTTGTGGTCTAGAGAAATCTTTTTTGTAACTCATGTGTTGGTACCTAAAGGATCCGGAGAAATCACGGTTAGGCTTAAGGATTATAAAGACGAGGAAATCAAGGGTCGGTTTTATTTACCAGAGGTAACCAAAGTGATTAAATAGGACGACGAGGACTACCACAGAGTAGACAAGGTCTTGAGATCCAAGGGTATCGGACGTAACAAACAGTATCTCGTGTCTTTCGAGGGGTACCAACAGCGGTCATAATCGGTGGATCCCTGCTAAGGACTTGAAAAAGCTGTAAGCATGGACGCCGCCAGTTTCTAAGCAACTCTACCCGCTAATGCGAGTTTAGATTTGTTCCCGGATAATTCCTTGAATGATTACACTACAAAACTGGCTCAGAAAATAAGTCTGCCCAGTGATCAGTGGGAAGTCGGACTGGCCGCATTTCAGTACTCGAGGAACTGGGCTAATGTACCATCCGGTAGCGGAATAACTCAAAAATACGGGACCCATACTTACGTTACATTTCCCAGGTACAATTACCAATTACCAATTACCAATTCTTAATCAACACAAAGCGGTTGGTGGGGAAACCACATTGACCGTGGAACCCGAGCTGGATCTAGTTTTTAATAAAGATTTTGTGTTTTTCACCTACCAGATGGATAAGGTTTTGACCTTTTTAAATAAGACTATCGAAAATCAGTTGGGAATGCCTTCCATCACTTTCAGTTACGATCAAGTAGGTAGGCGCATTGAAATTAAACATAAACTACCTCCAGATGCTAAGTTGTGCTTGTCCTACAGTCTTGCCAGGTTTTCAGGCTGGGACAGATCGGATAGGTTGTTGAGAGAAAGTTATTACGACGATGTAAAGGCCCATACTAGAGCTACGACCAAAAGTATTCTCCAACAATTCAACGATGGGACTTAGTAGGTATCTTATATCACTTTTATGTCTACCATCAACGTTATTTTACCTCCCGGTTACTATCAAACGGGACACGAAATTGCGAATACGTTGAACCAGGCCATGCAAGAAAGAGTACGCGCCTTTAAATATCCTAGGTTCGAACATAGGGAAGTCGGAGATGTAATGACCATACGGTTCCCTTCCATCCTTTTATCGCTGGATAACCAGGCTACTCCTCTGGAAGTGCAAAGCTTGAGTTTCAACAAGACTTTGTCGAGTAGAATAGGGTTTAAAGCTGACCTCTTTTTTCATAGATCAGTTACATCGGAAATAAAGCTTACCTTGGTCGGAGGGTTCGATTTTCTTTATATTTACAGTGACATAGTGGCGGAGACTTCGGATATGTTTTGGCTCCTTTGTTGCGAGTGGTTAGAATTGGAGAGGGGGATGTGACGAATGTAATATTTACTAAGCCTTACTACAAACCTCTCACGCATCTTAATTTCGAGGAGTCTATGTAATGTTGGACATGGGGTGGGCATTCCAATTAACTCTGGAGAGGTTAGCTTGACGCTACATTTTAGACGCCGTCCTTGAAAATGCGTTCCCCTTACCACGGAATCGATCCTCACGTTTGCGTTCACCATTGTTGTACTAGGCAAAGATGTGGGGCTCCTTATTTTACGGGCAGGCGAATACAACGAGGTTCGGGGGCTTTCGGTGATTTTATGGGTGGTCTATTTAGCTCGGCAGTCCCATTTCTTAAAAGGAGTTTATTCTGGGTGGGTAGATACGCTTTGAGAAGCGGAGGTAAATTGTTGGATGAGGTAAAATCGTGGCAATCATTTAAGGAGGCTGCTAAGAACAGATGGCAAGCTGCAAAACAAGATGCTGTTTCAGCGGTAACGGGAGGTCAGGTGGGGACCGGTCAAAAGAGGAAGAGAAAATGTTGCCAGTCCGGAAGTGAAAGAAAACGACCGCGTCGTCAACCCCTTAAACGACAACGCTTCCGCCGTCGTCAACCTGTATTGCGATGCTGCCGTCAGCCAACAAGGAAGTCGGACATTTTTGACTAGATAGTACAAATAGGCCGCTACCTTACTACAGGACCCTTCATTCTACACCGACATGTCATTGAAGCCGGATCGTGAGTCGGTGCCCTGCACCAAGGAGGAACTGGAACTTTTTACTTCACCACCTGTACAAGTGACTGTGAACGATGACACTTTATTCGAATATCATCCTCTGGTTACATTATCTGACAGCGCCCCGATCGAATTCGTAGTGCCTGGAGCTGCCAACTCCCTTTTAGACTTGAGTCAGTCTTTCTTACACATACAATGTAAAGTAGTTAAAGGTGCATCGACGGATTTGGCGGACACCGATAAAGTCGGCCCCGTCAATTTACTTCTTCATTCTCTGTTTTTGCAATGCGATTGCACTTTAAACAGCAAACAAATATCGAATTCTGACAATGGGTACTCGTATTGTAGTTATTTGGAAACCTTGCTGACCTACGGTAATGATCCTAGAATTAGTCACCTCACCAGTCAACTATGGCAAAAAGACGTTGCTGGATCCTTCGATGTTGCCGACTCTAACGGTGCCAACGGCGGTCTGAAAAAGCGTACCAATCGTATCAAAGCTAGTAATGTAATCGACCTCTATGGAAAACCACACTGTGACCTGTTTCAGTAGGACCAACTTCTGTTAACCAACGTGGATCTAAGTCTCAAACTGACCAGAAGCAAGGATGCGTTTTGTTTGATGAGCTCCGAAACTAGTCCGACTTACTGAGTCAACATCACTCGTGAAATGTTGTTTGTATGCCAAGTCACACCATCACCGGCTGTACTACTCGGGTTCACGCACAAGTTGAAAGATGGTCCCGCCAAATATCCAGTATGACGCGTGGAAATGAAAACTTTTACTATTCCTAAAGGCAGTCTCCAAGGAAACTTGGACAACGCGGTACTTGGAAACCTTCCTTCGTTTTGTCTTCTCGGTCTTGTCTCCAACAGTGTCTACAATGGGGACTTTACAAAGAATCCTTACAACTTCGCCATCTACGACGTGAATTGTCTCACTCTACAAGTCGATGGCAAGACCATTCCCGCCATTCCATATAAGCCGGACTACACGTACGGTCTTTACGTTCGCAATTATTATTCCTTGTTTCAAGCCACCGACAAGCTGGTTTCGGAGTCACCATCACCCATAACTTACATAGAGTACCCATCGGGTTACGCTTTATACGCCTTCGACCTGACTAGTGATAAGAGCCAGGGACAGTGCCACTATAATGTCATTAAGCAAGGCTCTCTTCGCATCGACGTCACGTTCAAGGAACACCTTAAAGAAACCATCAGTTTGGTGGTCTACGTGGTGCATCAAACCGTTTTGGAAATCGATCAAACTAGAAACGTGCTTTTCGACCATTAGCAACAACGACATGCAAGCCCATCAACTGAGAACTGCAGCCAGTTGTCACAAGAAAGTTGGATCCTTGTTCGGAGGCATTATTGCTTCGGACCAGCTACCCAGAATAGCCGAACATTCAGCTTATATAGACAATTTGGACCCTTCATCTCAACCTGGCAGTCACTGGGTAGCCATCTTCTTCGATCGTCCTAAATCGAGCGTCGATTATTTCGACAGTTACGGTCTGAAACCGAGACACATCAATATTCTTCGTTTCCTCAAAAGAAACTCTGTATACAAACACTACAACCTCCACACCTACCAAGGACCTTGTAGTACGGTATGCGGCCAGTACTGCCTTTACTATCTATATCACAAGGCGAATGGACTACCGATGACCCATATACAACAGGATTTTCATCCAATGACCAAGGATTTTAACGACCGGCTAGTCGTGCAATTCATGACTATAATATTGAAGACACCCAAGCCATACAATGACCAAGAGTGCGTGCAGTGCTGTAAGGCTCTTTTATGACTGACTGACTATTGGGAAGTGATGAATTGTGTACATGTTTCGTACTCCCTGCATGCTCCTTGTATTACTCGTTCGAGTCTTAAACTCTTTAAGAGCATTCGGCTCTTCTTAGTCCTCGCATGACTTACTTTTTTGTTTTTGTTTTTGCACGCTCTTAAGCTTTTACATGTATAGGAGTCTCGCCGAGAGCTCTTGATTTGTACATTCGTAGGAATAAACCCTAGATGCAAGCGCCATCGTATTTGTATTTTTCTTTGTATCCTTCTTGAAGCTCGCGTTTTTACCTTTCAGCCATTTCACATTTATTAACTGATACATCCCTACTTTCCATTGGAAATTGGGTAAAAGCCTCTATTTCGTTCGAAATAGGGTTGCACTAACGAATGATTTGGACTTAACTTTTTTAGCGCCATAAAAACCTGCGCGCTATAGTCAAAAACAACCCTTGATCGACTAACGATTCGGGGGTCAAAATTTGGGCAACGACTACAATGCGTTACTCTTACTATCGTTTACGTGTTGTAGTTGACCATGGGCCTCGTCGTAGGAGTTGCCTGGGTATCCACTTGGCCAGTGACATGCTCGTAACGACGGTCTGTAGTACGAGGATGGAAGGAAGATTTTCTTCTCCCTTTGACTACTGGTTGTCCTTGTATGCCGCTGACTGAGAGGAATAGCGAGACCATGGTCGTGAACTTGGTCGTTTCATTTATTGCTCTACTTCTTCATCTTTTTCTACATGTCCCCCTCCTGCTAGTGCCAGTCTGCTCCGCTTCTTCCATAGTACCCCATCGTCGGGATGGCTCAACCGGGGCAAGGGACTCACTCCTGTAATACACTTCGAGTCATAACTGAAACGTGATAGACTGTCTGTAGTGACCGAACACTCTCTCGCTCTGTTTACACACACCCGCCTAGCCTAGCCTAACCTACCCATTAGGTTACCATACCTATGTCTTGCACACACACACACACACACACACACTCATACTGTTTTTATGTACTGCCACGTTCAAGTCAAATCCGACCTAGTTTGCCTGTGTACCCCGCTCGCCCCCTCTGACGAGCTTTTATATACCTTGCCGCCGCTAGGCTACTGTTATGGTTACAATAGATGTGTTACAGGACGGTCTTACACACTACTAATGTGATCTAACAATTATTTTTTGCTGGCTACACTGTGTTTTTTTGCACGTGTGAATATTTAATCGAGTTTTACTAATCGTTTAAATTTAGTCTTCCAGCAGTTTATGCATCGTTTAAACAATTATATTTGACTGGCTAATAAACGCTGACTGAGTGAGCGAACCAGTCTGTTATTTTGACGAGTTTGCCAGCCCAGCCATGCCCGCCCCAGCGGCATTACACACACAATTGCCACTATATACAGACGGGTTCGCTCACTCAATCAGCGTTTATTAGCCACGAAAAAAAATAATTGCTTAAAAGATGCATAAACAGCTGGCATAAAGCACTGGAGGATTAAATTTAAAGGATTACTGAGACTCGGTGAGATATTCAAAATGCGAAAAAATAGACAGACGGGATACTTCGGTGTAACTAGCAAAAAGTAATTGTTTAAACGATACTTGAGCATGCTTGAGGGAGCGAAGCAAACGAAAAACAACGTTTATTAGCAAGTGTCCGCAAAATACACAGACGAGATACACACCTACGGCGACAAGCACATGAGACAGCAAACTATTCCCAGGTTGCAAACGGTGCATCAAATACCACCCGTGTGCTCAAGATAATATTGTTTTTTTTTTATGAAACAGCCAGCATAGCTCTGCTGGCAATTCTAGTAAACATTTAGGTACAAACTTTTAAACCTGTTTTAAAGTTTTTTGTAGTAAAAAGTCTGTTTTGCATACTGTAACCAATAAAAAAAACAGCCAGGATGCGTGTTCCGAGGTACATCCTCCGTGCTTTTAGTATACAAAATCCGTTCGGCATCATTAACCTTTCATTTGTGCTTCTGGAATGAGCATCCAAAATAAAGCTTTCTTATTTTACATAAAATAAATGAAAAATAATGTCTATTAGACATAATGTCCTGAGTCCATAAAACCAAAAAATAGATGGTGGTCAGAAAGGGGAAGGGGGTTTCTTTTGTGGTGCTTCCCTAAAAAATGTGATAAGACTGATATGGCAAAACGCGTTATTTTGAAACCTGTTTTCCCAGGCTTCAAAACATGACATTTTAAAGGAAAAATGAAAAATAAAAAGAAACACGACCGAATTTCTAAGATTTTAATGTGTGTACTGTGAATGCAACATTAATCAAAATAGTGTATGCTGTAAACTAACTAATGAAAAGGTACATGAACGAACAAACACTACCCCCCACCCCACTTGAGAAGATGATAAGTCTGTACTCCCAGTCCGGGATTTTTTTATTTTTGCAGGAGATACACATCTACGATAAGATCTAGATTAGGGATTTGTTTACATCTCCGTAATGTGTGGCGCAGTGACAACTCGGACCATTACACTGTGACTGAGGTTGTTGCTAATGACCTTGCTGTCGACGTGCCATTAACCCCCGCCCCTTCCCCTCCTTATAAACGACACATTCCCATAAAAAATACGCGCAGGTGGTGAACAATGACTAACCCGCAACACCACCATAATTTAAAGAACACCTGCAAAAAATACTCAAATAGGAGTAGGGTAAAGGGGCCACCTGCATGGGTTTTCTGGAGTGTTGCTCAAAAAGGGTTGCTTTGCGCCATTCTCTATACTAAAGCGCTCGCGCAATATTTATGCTCATGAAGCATCTGCACGCCCCCCCCCCCCCCCCCGAAGGTCTTGCAGTTGCTAAATTCGTCTTTTTCACGATTCGGTGCATTCGAGAAGCATTTGCAAGATGGCCTGACCCGGTGAAACCGTTCAGTTGCTAATTCGTCAAAAATGGGCTGTTCAAAACGGGGAAGTTGTTAATTCGTTATTATCATGCAGTTTTGCTCATTTGTCCGCATTGCCGTGCAGTTGCTAATTCTTCAAAAAAAGGGCTGTTCAAAACGGGCTGTGTTCCCCTTTTTCCTTTACTACTAGTCTCAACTTTTACTAAAAGATGCCCATGCCCTCTCGGGGGTCTCCGCACGCTACTAGAACTACGTTTTGATTTTAATTTTTTGATTTTACAAGAATATCTGTAAATACAGAGTGTTCCTGTAATATCTGATGACCTAACAATAATAGGACATGATTACAATTGTGGGTTCTAGTGAGCAGCAACTGTCAGAGCCAGCTGCAGGTCTATTTATTAACTAGGTTAGCTATGCACTATGGGTATGCATAGCAAATACTATAACATGATTGGTTACATGAGAGTGATGCTGGTCAGGTGACCAGCATATAATTAGTATCAACTAAATTACATAGCAGTGTCTATACACAGACACTACATTCTCCTCCTATAGATAATGAGGCACAGAACACATATACAGTATACTGATACCTACTCTAATTGGTACAATACCTACTATATAACAATTTTTTTATATAACTAATCTAATTGGTTACTAATAACAACATTCTGTAAATTCATTATCCATAAATTAGTAGGTTAATATCCCTACATTTTAAGAACCTACTATTTCCCTCCCAAAAAGAAAATTTTTTTTTTCAAAAGGACAATAAACCAATCAAACGAGCAACCCACTCTGAAAAATGGTGCAAAAAAAAACCGCACCACCAAAGCAAGCAAAAGGTCACAAAAACACTTTCTTTTCTTTCTTTAAAAAAAAAACACACGCAAAAATTAAGAAAAAAAACTTGGCTACCCCCCTGAACCACAACAAAGCAATCACTGAAACGTCCAACCGCTGAGGCTTCACAACTGATCGCTGCGATCTGCGCAATCCTAACGGACAATTAACGGCGAAAGCCTGTCAACAGTTCACGGCGAAGGCCCGGAACATCCAACAAAACAACGGCATGCTAGCAACGCTCGGCGAAGGCCGGGAATCGTCGCATGACGAAGACGCGAGGCACCGGCACGAGACGAGGGGAATATTATCGGCGATTGCAGGGACTTGCAACTGGGAAATTCGTGAAGGCGACAATAGCGGCGTCAAATCCTCACGGTGTTTAAGTGGTTTATTAGGAGAATTTGGAGAAACGTTCCGTGGGGGATGTCTTTGGATTTTTCTGTGGGGTTAATTGTGGCATTACAAACTACGTCGATGGCCAGACGGCGCGGCCTGTACTGGAACGTCTTCGGAGGCCTTAACCACGCTATTCGATGCACAGAAAATCCGATTCTCACTCCAAATTTGCATATCTCGATTCTGATTGGATACAGGATTATAACACACCGAATCGACATGTACGCGACTGCGTAACTGGAAACCGGACTTCCTGACAAGAACACCGTTTTTCGAACTTAAGTATTCATGCGGATTTAGGCGTTTTTCAACGCGGCCAAGCAAACAATTTTCCGACACATTAGGCTTCAACTCTGTGCATGGAATTCTATCGCCAACTAGGTAAGTGTTTTCGCACATGCTAGCTGTTAGTTTTAGTGGACGCTCTTGCCTTAGGGCAGTTTCATCAGCAACACTTGGGAACATTAGAGTTAATCAAGTCCGAACATTTCGTTTTAGGAATGCATTTGAAGGCAACACACCTGTAGTGCAATGAGGAATATTCCTAGCCTGTAAGAGGAAATTAGTCGGTGCTATTTCTAGTGTAACACCATTAGTTAGGCTAGCCTTAAAATTCTTTTTTAATAAACGAACCAGCTTTTTAATAGCATAGTTTTGTACCAACATGTAACGCCTTAACGCCACATGACGTATACCACATTCTTTTAAGTAATTCTTGAATTCAGCACTTTTTAGCTGCGGACCGCCATAACTAAACAATTCTTCACAATTACCATATACTAGCGGAGTCGCTCGCTTCGCTCGCCCATTCCGCGTCATCTCGCTCCCCTCCCCTCCCTTCTCCCCCCCTCCCACACACACATTTCATTTGCCGTTCGGTCGGTGGATGGCATCGTATGTTCGCGCTGCTGTCCGTTGCGTTCCGGGCGCAGCTACTATCTCAGAGGGGCTTGGCTGCTACTCTTATAATTTGCCGTTCCGTCCGTAGATGGCGGAGATGGGATCGTATGTCCTGCATGCTGCTGCGCTGTAAATGGCTGCTGCCGGCTGCTGCAGATGGACGCGCTGCGGAACTTGTGTAATTAAATATATAGATAGCAAACAAATCCCGCAGGATATGAATAACGGCCGCACTTGTCATAGTTTTCATTTCATAAATGAAAGGAAACTTCGTTTGTGCATCAAGAACCACTAGATAGTTTTTACTATAGAATGGGCCACAAAAAGAAACAGTAATTCGAGACCACACGGACCTCTCCCTACACAAACATTTGAGGCTTTTTAGGCGTAGCGCTAATATTATCTCGACAATTTTCACCATTATCAGAAAACCAACATATCGATTTTCCACAACAGGCATACTCGGCTGTACAGCATTTGCGTTATCAGGTAAACATTCAATATGATAAATCTCTGCACTGAAAGAGTCAGTTTCATCAGATTCAGATAGTTCCTCCACAACATTGCATCCAGTGCCGTCCGAATCGCAATTCGACGATTCTACAGTATTATGCACTTTTCTGCCTGAACATTTATGATTTGGCTTTCCAGCTGTCTTTACCGTTTTTGGTTTATGAGAAGAGGGCGTCGGTGCTTGCTTGCTAGACCTGCACACACGACTTAGGTGCCCAGCATTCCCGCAGGCCGAACACTTACGTTTTCGATACCTACAGAGAGCATTCACGTGCGAAAACCCGCCGCAATAGAAGCACGCATTGTCATTGTTAAAGGACCTTTATTTCGCACTGTATGAGTCTCAAACCCCTGAAAATGACTTACATTTCTTTCTGCCAGTTCTTGAGAAAGGGCAAACTTGCCAGCCGACTCAAATGTGACAACAGCAGGATCCAATGCCAACAGAGATTTCAGTGTATCAGAATTGCGTAAGCCAGCAATAAATTTATCTCTCAGCATTGTTTCCAGCTTTGTCCCATCTGTACGACCATAACTACAGTAAAGGGTTAACCTCTTTAATTCCGTGATATAATCCGCTATTGACTCGTTTGCATTCTGCTCCCTCTTCTGGAACTGAACTCGTTCAGGGATAATTTGGTTTTGGACAAAGATAACCTATCAACAAAGTGTTTATTTGAACTAACGTTTTAGTTGCTGATACATCAGGTGCACACAAGTTGCGCAGCAACCCGTAGGCTTTAGCACCTATATGGTTGTTAACAGCAACGCTACTTTCTTGTCATCTGGAACGTCAAAAGCAGAGAAATATAATTCGACTCGTTCAAAATAAACGGGACAGGTTTCAATACCTGAATCAAATTCCTCTAACTTTTGACCTTGAATTCCAGGCGGCATGGCCGGAGGCGTATTACAATAGCTTGCTTAAACCAGCTTACTTAAACTTAATTGAAAGTCAAGTTCGTAAGAAAACGACTTTTCACAAATCTTTAAATTCCCACCTGAATAGGCCTTCGTTGCACACAGCAACAAGAAGGACTATTCAACTAGTTAAGTTAAACTAGGCTACCGAATTGACATTCAAACGGTTTCACCCCTCTTAAACTTAAAATAGGCCTTATAAATTTAAAGAATTTTAACTGGGACACAAATTACAGCGTTGCATAGCCTCTTACAAGATACTGCTTCACTTAACAAAGGGTAATAACTTTTTTTAACTTTAACGTGACCGGCTAGGTCACTCTTAATTTCCTACTATGAACCATATTATTTTCAACCAAACCGGTTCCACTACTAGCAGCAATGCCTAGTATTCACACAGACCGGAACACTCTCATGCAGTAGTTATGACCAGCATTAAAATTCGCATTAAAATTCGCAACCACCTTATTTGATAAGGCACAGTATACAAGCTTTAAAACACTGCATAAATCACACTTTAACTGGTCAGCTAAGCCCAGTGATACAAATTTGTTCAGCATACGCTACTATGATTAATATAAAAAAATATCACTACCATTTGATGGGATTGAGGCTTAATGGAATATCACTACCACTTGATGGCTAACATTTTACTGGTTTTAATATGTTCAATATTAGTAGGCACCACTTTTTTACTCAGCACTTGCACACTCGCATAAGGACTTAAGTAAATTACAATTTTCTTTAGCTTTTACAACTGAAGCTAGTTTACACCACTTTCACAGGTTTTAAACTCCACCTTTTACCAAATAATTTTAACTTTTTTAACGTTATTACTTGCTTGAACGTTTGGTTATCAGCATTTAAGCTAAATTCCACGGAATTTAAACCACTACACCTGCATTTAAGCATAAATTTTCAATAAACGTTATCACACACACAATTTTAACGTTTCAATATGGCTATTGGCTACTCACAACCAAGCTTAAACCTTCGCACTGCTAACTTCCTCACACAGGCTATTCCTCTTATTTGCACCCAAACTCATGCCGGTGCCAACGATAGCTTGTCCTTTGAGTAATGGAAAGTCTACATCTGACCTGAAATCCGCCGGGCAGTCCATGTTACCAAAGCTGCAGTCCCTGGTCCTATGGAAATTCCAGACGTCTTGCCGCTACGAGGAACTGCAACCCCAGCTGCTCCAGGGGCCAATTCATTAACTCGCAGCAGCTCTTCTTTCAGGATACCAGAAGTAAGAATTTAGTGAATAAATCACTTAAAATTAGCTTCTAAGTTTAGCTTTAAATTTCCTATTACTCTGACCGTTTCCCTACCATACACGGGCTTCAGTCCAAAATAGTAACGGAATTTCTTTTAAGTTACATTTTAAACTTAAGATACTTCCATCCCACCCTTGTCGCCAATGTAACATCTGATGACCTAACAATAATAGGACATGATTACAATTGTGGGTTCTAGCAGGAGGAAATGAAAGCTGGGAGTACACAACTGTAACACATACAATAGAATGCGGCACTTGTCGTTTTGGAATGGGGCTTCACCACAACAAATAAACCCCAGCCTAAGCGAAAATATCAGATTTTCTTGTCAATTCTGTAGATTATTTTAGTTTATACGCTTTAGAAATTAAGTTACATGCTTGATTTTGGTTTATATGCTTGAATTTACGCAGATTAGTTTGCTTACATTTGATTTAAAGTGGGCCAGGGTCGTACAGTAGGTTTGTAAGTTCCAGCAAAACACAATATTCGTTCTTTGAACCAGCTCACTCGACTTCCAACCAATCAAGAGGCGATATCGCTTTAACCAATCAGAGAGCGGAACAAATGCGCCTTTTAGGGGTAAGCTGACGTAGCAGATGCAAGACCAATTGAGATAGCTGCGTTCCTCGTTCCACTAATAGTGAGCGAGGAACGCAGCTTCAATCCCAGTATGCCTTGAGCAGACAACGCTTGCATTTTGCTCTCACGGTTTGGAAAGTGAACTGCAGTTTTTTTTGCCAGTTTCAATTCGCAAATTCAATCCCAGTTTGCCTTGAGCAGATGACGCTCGCCATCTGATCTCGCCGTTTGGAAGTGATCAGCATTTTTTTTCTGAACACTGCTTAGACACGCGTATAAGCAATCCCCCCCCCCCCC
>JAHWFP010201982.1:1244-14617 GCA_023313725.1 Lithobius niger | reverse complement strand
ATTGTTACAAACCCGGCCGAAAGCAAATTGAACGTACAGAACGTGAAAAATGCTTATTAGTAGAGAACAGTGCGGTGTTTGGCCGTCCAATTTGCTTGCACCCTTTCTTTTTTGTGTTGTGTTGTGTTTTTTTTTTTTTTGTTGGGTTGCTCGCGCTGCGCGCTCGCGCTACGCGGTTTTTGTGACGAGCCCCTGTGCCTAAAGGGTGCTGAGTTCGCTGAGCTTACGCAACCAATATGGGGGCACGATGTGCGCATGCGCATGCGCCATTTCCGCGGGGCAACCAGGGAGCTTGGATTATACGTAGCTTTGATAGGGTGGACCCACTTACTATTACGCTTTACCGCGGGAAACCGTGCGAGATTTGGGAGCTGATTTGCTTACTTCAAACGCGTCTGACGTTTCTGCTCCCATTTTTCGCGCCATTTTACTGATTCTTGCATCTGATTATCTTTTGATTTTTCCGATGAATTGACAGAAAATCGGACTAACACACGAACGAGTACGCAACATCAAACGTAATCCGAACCACTCCAATTGCTTAAATTGTTTTAAAGTGGCACTATCACCGATTGAAATGCGAACGAAAATACCGTGGCGCCATCTAGCGACATTGATATTGTTAACCTTTATAGCTTGCTCGCAGGTGCACGAGGATGAACCAAATTTCCATTCAATAATTAAGGATGTCGTGGCTTGTTTGTTTCGTGAAAAGAAATGCCGTTATGCTTTCCTTCGCTTGTTGCAAGCAAACGCTAGATGGTACTACACAGCGCTAGATGTTGTCAGAATTCGTCTGCTTTCAATCGGTGATAGTGCCACTTTAAAGTGCAGTAACCTACCACTACATCTCCACAAGCAAACAAAAATGTACCGTCGAAACTACAAATTTTATAGAAAGTTTTAAAGGTACAACTTTGAATGAATTTCAATGCTTGAGATGTTAGCGATATTTCCCGTTTTCAGTATTTATTACAGTGAAAAATAACTTGCCGTTTAGAAAGTAAATGAAATGCACACAATGGGATGGGTGTAACACGGGTTTCGTTAAAAAAAAACAATGGAGTGCTGTGCTCAGCACCGTTGTAGACAACAGCCCTTGTTCAATGTTGTGTTCTGCATCGTTGTATTGTAATCGAGTGCTGAGAAAGCACCGGGTGCACCGGGTGCTGAGAACTATTTCTCAGTCCCCGTTCATTGTTGTGTTTCCGCATCTTTGTATTGTTACAAGAAGGCTGAGATGCGGATATCGGTAAATAAGTTGGAGAAATTAACAAGAGGCTACAGCGACTGCCTAGTCGCACCGGTCTTCTGTACAGTTCCTCCGCTTTCAATGTTGAGGCGCACACCTCTCTCATGCACTACAACAGCTGTCTCTATTATACTAAGCTACAAGCAGTAACCATCACAATTGCTGGTTAAAAATGTGTTAGCTTTTAGGCCTATTTTACATTTTAGGCATAATTGTCAGCTTTTAGGGCTAATTGTAACCAGCAGTTTTAATTTCGTAAGTAGCAGCTAACGGAGAGTTGAATTGTATAGTAAGCATATTCATTTTTGCAACACGATGCGCCTTCGGGTACACAGTTACAGTGTTAACAACGTAATGCGCATCGTAACGTAGCCTATATAGATCAGTGGAGAAGTGACGAGAGAGACACTGTTGATGAAGCCATCGGCGACTCGTAACAACTTGACGTTGCCGTGGTAACATGATGATTTTAGGTCTAATTCTCATTTTTTAGGCCTAATTTTTTTAATGCAATTCTGATTTCGTAAGTAGCAGATAGGCCTAATGGAGAATTTGCTTGTAAGCCTATTCATTCATGCAACAATGCGACGAGACTATTTTAAACGAAGCTAAAATCCATTTCTTTTTATTGCGGGTTATCTTAGGATTTCAAATCGACGATCCAATGTTAATATTTAATTTAGTGACGTAGAAGAAGTCTATTAGCTATAAGGAAGTAACGATGTTTTAATTTGCCATCTTATTTAACGAACTTCTCATACTGAATCTAACGTTGTAAACAGTGGTCGTCTCTATCTGGTACCGTTGCGAAGATGAAAAAAGCGACGGACGACGGATGGACAAAGTCGTTGCAATATCGGTCATTATCAGTATCTTTAAGGAAAGAGTCAATACATTAGTATAACTATACAACAAATGTCTGGCATGAATTCGCATGGTTCGTAATGTTACCTTCTTCATCTGATGAACCAGGCTAGTAAATCGGACGAAGAACTGTCTTCAGCGTCATCAAGTTGTTACTCCTGAGCATTAGTGTTTCTAATTCCGTGGCAGTGCCCACACATCGAAGAGCATTGTACAGGTGTTTACACATGACCTTGCAACTGCAGCACGATGCATGCATGAGATTATCTGGTGCTGGTAGGAGAAGCAGTTATCGGGGTGAGGCGTACCAGAACTTAACGTTCAGCTCCATTTTACAACTTGGGGAACCGTTTCAGGCCACTGCTGTATCTGATGATATAAAGTTTATAGTTCACACAAGCTTAATAAGGTGGCTGTAGGGGGACATCAGTGATTGTATTCTGTTTCTGAGTTCTGCCTCTGGATGTGATAGTACGTTTGCTCCTTTCAGACACGAAGAAAGGTTTTAAGTTGTTGATTCAGGACAAGGACTTGCGTCATACTGTTCCAATTTTTACCAGAAAATGCATGACGGGAACTTATTGTACCCACATGAGAACCTTCTTGTTGAAACTCTATGGAGCACCAATGGAGTGTGTTACATTAGACAGTTACAGACACCACGCATATCAAAAGACTGTGTCGAGACAGAAAATTAATCATAAGTACCAGTGAAGCTTTGCAACATCATACGATCATGTGATACAGCTGTGGCTTGGAAGGGGTCTCCCAACTGTATAATGGAGCTGAAACATGAGTTCGGGATATCTCACCGAGATAACAAGGCTTCTTCCACGAGCACAGGGGCGCCTCTACCCTTAAAAAGGTGAGGGGGCCAAATGCCAGCAGTTGCGTAAACAAAGGACATGGGGGGGGGGAGGAAGGAGAGACAGTGCAGGGGACAGGAACCAAACCCCCCCCCCCCCAAAAAAAAAAAAAGTAAAAAACTTATAACGTCAAGATTTTTTAAAAATAAAACATACATTGCGTAAGCAAGAAAAGTAATCACACAATAAAATAAAGTGGTCATACGTTTTCCAGCAGGGGCGTAAAAGTAGAGGGGGGAGGGCTAGAATTTGCTCTCCCTCTGAATAATAGGTACGTACATACGACTGAATGCTAGTAAGTCAGAGTCACATCAGTTGATTCTGCATCACGTGACTTTGAATGAACGTCAGTGCATAAAGGTGGTTTGCTGTATTATTATTCCTAGTTTATAATTTTCGCTGATGGCTTAATTTCCAACTTATTTTTATAGTAGTAAGTCAGAGAGGCGGCGGAGTTTATGGACGGATTGCAAGATTGTGATCGCCACTAGAAGTGGGCAAGGTAGAGTTGACCGCGATATTGTCAGATTTTTTATTCCAATATTTATCACATTTTTAATAAAATTAATGATCATTTCAGGTTGTATTATAAGACGTATAGAAATTAATATATCACATTATTACTCAGTTTAGATAACTTTTAGAAGATTTCACTTAATAACGCATGTGTCACTTACGAAACTGGCAAGTTTAATATACACCATTTTCTTTACGTAGTTACGCTTAGTGCAAAGCAACATATCATGTTCGATTCGTGTGCCCCGTCACGTTGCATTCTTTTGATTTAATGTATCCATAAAAACAGCACATTAAATTGCCAGACCGACGATAAAATGAAAAAATAACTAAAAAAAAATTTCTTTCTCCCGATTCCGTAAAACTGTGGGGGCTATTATTATTGGTCCCAGCTAAAAGTGGTGGGGCCATGGCCCCCCTGCCCCCCCCCCCCCCCCCGGATCCGGCGCCTATGCACGAGCACCAGATAATCTAATGAATGTATTGTGCTGCAATTGCTAGGTCGGCTGCACATGTGTAAAGAGTGGCTTACATTGCTCTTCAATGTATGGGCACTTTCATGGAACAAGATGCACCAATGCTCAAGTGTTAACTTGATGACGCTGAAGACAGCACTTTGTCCAACGAGACGACCAGCCTGCTTCATCAGATGAAAAAGATAACATTTCGAACCATGCGCAGTTGTGCCAAACATTTGTTGCATCTATGTCTGATTTGCTTATAAGATACCGATTTTGAAGAATGCACTGCAACAAGGTAGCGATGATGAACTCTGTGCCACAGTAAGAGGCCTAACAATGGTGACTGCTAATTACGTAGTGCCATAGAAAATTTATTTTGTTTCATAAATCCTGCCTAATAAGGATTCTTTTCAATGTTTTAAACTTTACAATAAATATTGTTTGATTTTGAAGTAGTAATGTTGTTTGTTTTACTCAATAAATAACCAATATAATCATTGCGCTGATAATATAAACAAGATTCTTTTCAATGTTTTAAACCTTTCAAGAGATATTGTTTGATTTTTAAGAAGTGTTGTTTTACTCAATAAATAGCAAGTCATTGCGCTGATAATGTGAACATAGATACTGTGCAGAAATTTCAAAAGAACTGTACATTCTACAAAAAAATATGAATAGGAACAAATTAGTTGGAACTTTAATTACCTACAATTTTTATCCTAAGGAATTTTTCCCTATAAATGACAGGTTTGCAGATATAACCGAAATTTCTTTTTCTGGTGGCCATTTTCCAAGTTGGCAACTTTTGGTGTGTTATTCGGGTATACTTCCCTCACACATGTCCCAATTTTCAGCTTTGTTATTTTTCCCTACCTTTTATCAGATTTTCTCGTAATTTACCTGGCCAATTTTGTTGCACTGTTGCAGTGACTAGTTTTGGCAACTTGTTTTGCCGACATTGTTGCTGTGACTTCTCTGCTTTACGTGAGACAGAGAAGCACACAAACATACAGTCTGCAAAATTATATTGTGTCGTGCACGACAACTATTAGGCGATGGACACTTCAAGATTCAAGTTTTTCTTAAAATTAGGAATATAATTAAACTGAAGATCATTACTCGGCTAAGCGAGAAATGTTACATTTGTTTTCTGTTGCACTGTAAAATTTAATTCACCACTTTTTTCGTCACCACTCCACTAGTAGTTTCTGCATTGTGCGTGTATTACAATTATTATTTCTACCCATTGCTCTGCGAATGAATCCAACCATGGACTTCTATACTATCATACTACGTGGTAGTGCGTGATAGTATCCATGCTCCCTTAAGCTCCATGATCCAACACAGATCTTTACGCTCGCATTTGGACTTATATGTCAGACTGTCTGAGCGGCATTTGGTTTCAAAAACTGGGGGTTCGATTCCCCGCTTAAGCAGTCTGATATAAGCTCAAAAGGTAGCGGAAATAGGTTTGTATCTGTATTTTCGTATCTTATAGGGTGTTCCTACGCACAACATTTGATGAATAAATTATAAAAGAAGCAACCACGGTGTTTCAAAACATGTGAAATTGGCAGTAGTGCTGTGTTTTTAACATTTGTAGTTATTTTTTGTATTCTTCGCACTAAAAACTTTGTACATAAAAAGTTCTGTAGGAACGATGAGTAACAGACTTGTATTAGGGTGGTGTCCTATCTGTTGATCGAGCACAGAGACTCGCCTCGACCACCCTTGGAACTAAACCACCAAAACTTTCAATCTTCAAAACTAGATGGCGCTAGTAATTTGTGCTTTTTAAAACTTCAGTATTTATATATTTATTTTATTTATTTAAATAACATTCGTCGACGGTATCCAACAGGATTGTGTCGATATATAATAATCTATAGCCAAAAGTAGCAGTAATTTCACAATAGCAAAACAACTAGTAAATTTTTAACAACAAAATTCTACAAAAAAGAATATTTACAGCTTGTTTCAGGGCTCTCAATGTTATTCATAAATTCTTATTTAATGTATTTTTTGGAATTCACCGACGAATAACATTTGTTAAACTATATTCTAAACTCTTTTCGATATTATTTTTAACCAATCACGAATCAGTTTGGTTACGAAGCACGCCATGTTATGTAATGTGTAATGTGTTATGTAATGTGCCACTCGTGCTTCAACTAAAAAAGTGAAATCTTCCAAGTCAATTGCCAGAATGGGACAGATGGGAAAATTCAACTATATAAATAACAAGAAAATAGTATGATAATATGGCGAAAGATGTTTACTCACTTAGTGCAATTATTTTGTTGGTAGTCCATGTTCATACTGGAGAAAAGCCCTTGAGAGTATAATTTGTGGTAAGGCATATCTACGATTACCTGTTGCACATTTAAAGTTAAAAGACAAGAAGCTGATTATATCTAAAGCGTGACACGTAGTATTATGATGTGTGAGATTTTCTGGTGCATTTTTTACATTCTGTGACACAACAGTGAGAAACTGTTTAAATGTGGAAATCGTAGTACAGCCTTTAAATTGAAGCTCATGTTTAGTTGCGTTATGTGCAAACATGGGGGAAAGAACTGTCTTAATGTGTTTGTGACGAGCAGCCTATTAAATACATAGTATGAGGTACTGCAACTTCTAGTGAACGAAGCTTGTTGCAACGTAAATGGATTGTTTCTACCGATCGTTCCTTAAGTTTGTAGTGCGCAATTTTCTTATTTAACGTGAATACGAGACGATGTGTATTCGAATACAAAACGGTGTGAAAACCTGGAAATACAACCTTAGTGGTGCCGTAATTCATACATAATTACGTATAATTACGTAAAGAAATAGACTACTTTTAAATGCGAGATATTTTTGTTAGCAGCCGTTTTTGAAGTAAGAAATGTAACAATGCATAGTCGTCGTTATTTTAACGAGACACTTAAGTGAAATTTTAAAAAAGCTACAATTTCGTTGTAAAAATGTGTAGCAATATAGTCGAATGGATAATGGTGTGAAACCCTTGAAGTGTAAATTGAGTTTTTACTGGGAGAAGCCCTTTATTATGTATGGTCAAATTCTACTCCAGCTGATTTTGTAAGATGTGTGCTACTTCAAATACTAAGCATCAGCATGTCCCCTTTTCTGCAAAACAATAAATGGCATTTTATTTAAAAATTCGTATGTTTTATAAAAAAAATTCCATTAACTTTTTGTGTTTTTTTTCTGTATGCTATAGGATGATTGCTAAAAAATTCTTTTTCGTCTCATTTACATGACACAGTGCATTTTTCAGGGTACTTCTGCTCCGAAGCAGGGGGGGGGGGGGGAGGGGGCAGCGAAATATAAGATTAGACAACGATGCAACATACAAACTTTGAAGCAGAAATTCCTAGAAATGTTTTCAGTAACTTACTTTAAAAGGGGATAAAACAGGAAGGGATTTATCATGCGAGTGGTGTGGCGATGGCGGGGGGGGGGGGGGGGAGACGTCCGATTCAAAATCCTTTACACATTCATATTTGTTTCAAATTCGTCGTTACTGGTTATTAGTGCTAAAAGTTGTTTAAAATAGGAGTCATCGAAACTTGTCAGCCTAAAGTGTTCGGTAATGAGAAAGAGCCTCCGTCCGTTACTGTATCCAGTGGCACAGACAAGAAAATTTGTGGAGGGGGACGAATAAATCCAACTCGGGGTCTCGGGGAGAGCTTCCCTAGAGCATTCCGAGCAACTGAAGCATCTTATGGTACATCGCTGCCGAATCAGGCATCTGTAGGGTACATATTCATTTCTGGCAGAATCTATGTAGCATTATGACACGTACAAGAAAAAAAAAACGCAATGAAAAAAGAAACGTAAATTTTGCACTTTTGTTCAATTTGGTTTCTTGTAGAGGGGCTGGCCCCATAATCCATATCCCCTCATTTCTTTCCTGCAGCACTGACTTTTATTGCCAGCACAATTACGGCCTAAAGGCATTGTCGTTACATAATTAAAAGCTCGATTAGTCAGGAGCGGACTGGCAGCTGTTTGTCCCTGAATTAATGAAATAGCTTTCCAACTCCAAAGCCATACGAGGGTGATAATAAAGGTAAGTGGAAAAAAATTCACGGAAAAAAATCTAGGAAAAAAGACCCAGAGAAAAAAAAAAACCTGAGGAAATAAAATCCAAAGAAAAAATCCTAAGGGAAAAAATCCACGGAATAAAAATCCAATGCCATTCTTTATTTCATTATTATTTTTTCTGCCTTAGTATTTTCACATCTATCTTTTGGACGTTATGACTCTACCATCAGTGTCCCAGGTACAGGATTAGTGTTCTCTCCATTACTAGAAGATTGTGGAACTGGCTTTCCGTCGACTCGCAATTATTGTGAATATGTGTTTTACCTCTGATTATTTGTCCGCTAGGGTCTGGGCTTTCAAAGTAGTTGTGCGACCACTACTCAAATATAAAACTTCGATGTAGTCCCCTTTCCTGTTAAAAGACATCGACTTGGTCGAATCGGTCCAGCGCCATTTTACCAAAGGCCTGCCTGGTCTGCGTGACTATTCACCCGAAGTATACAATTGATGGGAAAGAAAATGTGGCGCCCGCCCCTCCCCCCAAAAAACTAAACTGCAAAAAACAAAATTGAAAAGCGTGTATAAGTTAAAATAACACTCGTTTAAAAATAGCATGGTCATAGGAAGGCAGGGTGGAGTCATGACTGCTTTACCACCAGGGTTACTACAAAGGTCCCCGATGGTGTTAAAAGACATGTAGAAAGGTTAGGGGAGATGGCCAATTATTTTGCAATAATAAAATATCAACCCACGTAAGTTGATGGTCACTACATTACAATGGAAGGGGGTGTCCCACTAACACCAAACCTAGTTCAGAAGTTCATACGTAGTTATCGTAAGAGGAGTCCTCCTATATTTACGATGCGGCGCTATAAATTCTATTTTGTTGCTGTTGCAAAAACAATGCCACGTTAATATTAATAATATTAATTACAAACAAAATCGTCAAGTGTGCCGTAAAAAAAGGGGTTATATGATTGAAGTTTCATTTTACTTGTTAAAATGTACACGGATAAAAATTGGTGATTTTAATTGAAATAATCAAATGTACAATTCAGAAAATTATATCTGTTTAAGTGCTGTTGTGCTTTACGTAACGTACATGATTGGTAAAGCACAACAGCACTTAAACAGATACAATTTTCTGAATTGTACATTTGATTATTTCATTTAAAAATCACCAATTTTTATCCGTGTACATTTTAACAAGTAAAAAGAAACTTCAATCATATAACCCCTTTTTTTACGGCACACTTGACGTTTTTGTTTGTAATCCGCGTAATTTTTTACGGCTATGTTGTCTCGCTCCAAAGGTTTATGCATGCAGTCGATTGTTGCATGGATCTGGAGTTTGCTGAGTGGCATTGTTCCCTAAATACAATGGTTAAAACAATGTAAAACAATCAAATTGATCGTTTAGGGTCCCGTAACTCCGGAATGGATCGACCAATCGAAAAAGTAGTCCATGTAAGGTTTGAAGCCCAGGAAAATTTCTGGCTTAGATCATGTTTCAGATTTTAGGTAGGTGCAGTAGTTTTCTCTGAAACCGTGTCTGCCAAGAACAAGACCAAGAACCAGAACAAGAACAACAACAAGTGAACAGTTTTCAAATTTACGTATGGCTCCCTACGTTTACTCTTGCACGGAATTGCATAAAAGTTGGTGTAAAGTTTGGAAAAGTTGCTATCTACTATCTGGCCAAGTTTGGTCAAAATATATTGAATAGAAACGGAGAAATTAATAGTTTTAGTTTTGCTGGAGAGAGGACTTCAATCATCCCGTGTATGATAAAAATATCATTGTATCTCCAGCGTACATGATTCGTTTGTTAAAATGTATACGGAAATGCCTCACCGTAATCGGATGGTGTGCGCAACTGCTCGCAAAAACTCTATTCCGACTGCCCTCGGCGTATTGCTCACACAGTGCTTTAAGTTTTTTGTTGCATCTTCTCATAAATGCCTAAGTGTTTTCTATTGATGGACAGCGTTGATATTCGAAACTGATTCAAAGGCTGTGAATGAGTTTCGTAGCACGAACTATAAAATAACCTCACTTTAAAAAATGGCATTGGATTTTTATTCTGTGGATTTTTTTTCTTTTGGATTTTTTTCCTATGGATTTTATTTCCACTGTTTTTTTTCCCTTTGGATTTTTTTCCATGGGATATTTTTTTTTAACCTAGATTCGATAATAATATAGGGCCGGGTATAAAGGCTGTAAGTTTATCAAGTTTAAAACGAAAAAAAATTACATGCCTGTGAGAATGAAGTAGTGGGTAGGAGAGTAGAGAAAATTCTTGTTTTTGTGAATCAAATATACTTTACCTTACACGACATGACATTATTTTGCCCACTGAGCAGGAGTCGAGCTTTTTTTTTTTTTTTTTGGCGGGGGGGGGGGGGGGGTTGGGGGGGAGATCTGAATAAAGAATTGGAAAAGACTTAGGCTTGTGCTGGCACGTCATCACCTGCCCCTCAAGAAAGCTTGCCTACGCGCATTGACAGGGCCGTAGCCAGGTCACAGCATTCACAGTTACCGCTGTGGGTGAAAAGTTAGGTAAAAAGAACTAGTTAACGTGACTATACTCTATTGCTCTCTGAAAAGCACTGGAACACTTGGTAAAGTTGGTTTCCGCTGTGGGTAAAAAAAAACAAATTCTGGCTACGACCCTGCGCATTTATTGCTGGTTTATAGAATTTGTTTGCTCATGATTGTAAAGTCTAATTCAGCAACGCTAGGTCTCTGACAAATGCGTCTAGTTATCCTTTGTAACAAACAAGGAAACAAAATTAAACGTAACTGGGAAGAATATCGAACGATTAAATCAAAGACCTTGGAATAGTAGTAGTATAGTAGTATAGTAGTAGTATAGTATAGGATTAAATTGACCCACCTGCAATTGACCTATCAGCCATTAAGCAGTGAGCTGTTGCCTGTCTGCACTAGCCAATAATGTAAAACAAAAACGTGGGGTTACTCACCTGTCTTGCTGATTTAGGAGAAAGCAAATAGGTTGTTCTTTTTTAAAAGCAAATAAAAAATCAACACCTTGTTATACAGGAGCACCCCCCCCCCCCCACCCCGCACGTGTCCATCTGTCGCTATTTTTTTTTTAGTTTTCGAGTTTGTAAAGTTGGTTGCTTTCCGGCCGTTTCCTTACTGTCCAAGAAATGGGTACCTACACTGAAGTTTGATATTTTCTTCTATTGGGTCTTTTTTTTTTTGGGGGGGGGAGGGAGTAGGGGGAGCTTGCTCGCTGCTTTTTTTCAGCGTTTTTTTCCTGCTCATATTTTCTGCTAGGTTTGATTGGGGAAGCTTTAGAATAATTATTTACCGTGTGCCCCTACAGTTCCGCACTGCCAGAGATGACAACGGTTTTAAACCGGCAATGATTTGTTAAACCGCCCCTATCAAATGAGACATTACCCAATCTCAAGCCTCAGTTTCAAGCGGAAAGTTTGTTGGTGTGGCAGAAAACAAACAACGTTGCACCAGGCTTGGGGGGGGGGGGGGGAATTTAAATAAACGTAACCACTCTATCTACATCCTCTGCCCTAACTCGTCCGTTTTAGGCAATTGTAGCCACATAAATCGTAAAATGAAATGGCCCATGCATATTCTAAATGTTCACTGTTGCGTCCTGTTAACCGTCAGCTGTAACAAAAGTTTTGTTTAATTGTAATTAAAACTGTGACGAAATTTCCTGCGTCAAGATACAAGAAATAAAATTGAAAAACAGTTGTCTTCACTCCACAGGCTTTTATTTTATTTGAGAAAAAGTATAATATTGGATACCCCTTTTTTTTTTGCCGTTCGCCAAAATCTTTATAAAAAAAATTTCAAAATCTCCTGGCTGCTCACAAATAAATTACCGTAACGGCTAAGATTTAATTTTTTTTTGCCCATTTCATTCCTGCGGTAGATTTTGCTTGGTTCAAATTTCTTATTCTCTGCTTTTTGTTTCTGTTTCCCACGGGAAAATACTCTTGTAACAGTTTTCCGTGTTAGACTGCTTATAACAAACGCATATTCAGGAAAGCAAACATACAGCGTAGTAGCAAACTTGGCAACTCGAGAAAAATTCATTTGCGTTAGGTTTGCTTCTATGGCCCGTATTCTGACGCTGACTAAAACTCGAACTTGAGTTGGCTACATTTGGAAGAAATCAGGTGGTGAATGGCATTAAATAGGTGTAACGTCATTTCAAGTCAAGTTCGAGTTTTAGTCAGCGTTCAGAATACGGGCCTATGAATCATTAGATTCTGAACCAATGATTCATCTAAAATTGCCGCTCTTGACGGTGCTACTGGAAAGTCCCAATGCAACACCATAACATGTTCAAATTATGGACAATCTGTCATTTCCGAGCTAGGCGAGCGACGAGCAACCATGGGCGAATTTCGAACAACTCGCCTGTGAAGCAGTCAATTCGAATTGACCGCTTCAGAGGCGAGTTGTTCGAAATTCGCCCATGGTTGCTCGTCACTCGCCTAGCTCGGAAATGACAAATTGTCCATACTTTGACCATGTTATTTACCATAAACCGTAAGTTGCTTAAAATTACGCAGTTCTCGAATTCGCGAGTGATGAGCTACCCACCTCCGAGCAAACGAAAAGAAGAATTCCACTAAGGGACCGTCATTATTTATGGCCGAGGGGGGGGGGGTGAGGGGGCTGGAGGAAATAAAAATGAGACCACCAAATTTTCGATGAACCCCTTCCTTCCAGACCCTGAAAAAAATATTAACCCCCCCCCCTCCCACTCAAGGTCCAAAAATAATGTGATCCCCCAAAATGCGCTTTCCCCCAAAAAAAATGTACTATTGAGACTGTCTGCAGATGATTCCGGTAGCCAAGATTCGTGCTGTAGCCAAATTAATTAAGTAGCTCTCCACACCATTACCACTGGTTGTAAGGAACGTGTCTCGGTTTAACAAAAAGACATGTTGAGTTAAAAATGTTCTATAAAATGTTCCTTACACCCATATTTTGTCAAGATTCATACAGTAAGTACGATGAACGCACGGTTTGCTTCTATGCCCATATCCATAACGTAGTCAGCACCTAAAAGACAGAAGAATCCAAGAAACCAGGTGCCAAGGCTTTTCTACAAAGTTCTTTGTAAAAACTATACTTGCAGTAATGGTACTAATAGTTTGAAAACCTTTTAAACACTCACATCTTGGGGTCCGGGGGGGGGGGGAATTTTTAGAAATTTTGACTGCAGTTGGTCAGTGTGTTTTTGACTCCCCCTCGTGATGGGACGTGCAAATTTATCCCCCCCCCCTCGGGAGGGTCCAAAAACTTGATGACCCCCAATTTCCTCTGTCCTCCCCCGCCCCCCCCCCTAACCCCGGCGAT
>JAHWFP010201980.1:3413-20416 GCA_023313725.1 Lithobius niger | reverse complement strand
ACGCTAGAATCACTTTACTGGGGACACGGTAGTGAGGCAGCAATTTTAGTCAGGGGGCGAACCAAAAAATTCTATTTTCGTGTTCCCCATGCCATAAAAAAATTATAATAAAATTAAAATTAGTCCTCTTGCAGTTCTCTTTCTCACGTCTAACGTGTAACCGTTTCCTACCCCATTTTATTTGGGAACGTTTTAAATTCAGATGAAAGAAAAAAACGAAAAATCAGTACAGATCGCAATGTTTAAGAATGCGCCAATAAGGCATAGTAATTGCACGACAACAGAAGAAAGAAAAAACACGAACAATCACTTATACATGCATCCACATAGGACTTTGGTAAAATGCCTGAGGTAAGGAATGAGGTAAATCATCATGATTAACAATAAATGCTATTTTTTATATTTCCATTCTACACGTTTAGAGTTAATATTTGTGCATTATGTAATCATATACACAGCGATGATTGCAAACTAAAACTATTAATTTCTCCGTTTCTATTCAATATATTTCAACCAAACTTGGCCAGATAGTACATACAACTTTTCCAAACTTTACACCAACTTTTATGCAATTCCGTGCAAGAGTAAACGTAGGGAGCCACACGTAAATTTGAAAACTGTTCACTTGTTGTTCTTGTTCTTGGTCTTGGCTGATACGGTTTCAGAAAAAACTACTGCACCTACCTAAAATCTGAAACATGATCTGAGCCAGAAATTTCCCTGGGCTTCAACCTTACAGGGACCACTTTTTCGATTGGTCCATCCATTCCGGAGTTACGGGACCCTAAACGATCACTTTGATTGTTTTACATTGTTTTAACCATTGTATTTAGGCAACAATGCCACTCTGTAAACTCCAGATCCATTCTTCGTGCATCCAACAATCGACTGCGTGCATAAACCTTTATAGCGCGACACATAGCCGTAAAAAAGGTACACGGATTACAAACAAAAACGTCAAGTGTGCCGTAAAAAAAGGGGTTATACGATTGAAGTTTCATTTTACTTGTTAAAATGTACACGGATAAAAATTGGTGATTTTTGACTGAAATAATGAAATGTACAATAATTCAGAAAATTGCATCTGTTCAAGTGCTGTTGTGCTTACGTAACGTCTGTGATAGGTAAAGCACAACAGCACTTAAACAGATGCAATTTTCTGAATTGTACATTTCATTATTTCAATCAAAAATCACCAATTTTTATCCGTGTACATTTTAACGAGTAAAATGAAACTTCAATCATATAACCCCTTTTTTTTAAGACACACTTGACGTTTTTGTTTGTAATAGATATCTATCCGTGAAGCAGACTCTGTTAACCTGAAATAATTGATCGTCTGCGAGAAACGGATCAGTCCAAATAGCGAGGTGTGGCGAAATAGCACATGCTCTTTAGATTTTTGGACTGTTCCGTTTCGAGCAAAGATCAATTATTTCTGGTTTACCAGGTCTGCTTCACGGCTATGTGTTTTAATGCTAAGGTGTGACGTCAAGCTAACTAAATCTCAAGTTAGTTTTTTAAGATTTTTGTTTGTAAATTTTATTTGTAGGTCATAAGGAATTTAAGAATTTTTACATGCGACTTATATAAATTTCTGAACGGAAACTTCCGGTAGAAACTTCTTGTGTAAGAAGTCAGAGCGAAGGGGATAGACATTCCGTTACCGATGTTTGTGTTTTAAGGTAAAACTGTATTTTTGTTTACTTTAATAGTTTAAAGAAGATTAGAGTACAAAAAGGACTATTCGCGTGAGTCTCTTAGGTTTTTAGGTGTATTTAGGTGTATTTAAAAGTGTCAGTAGCCTAGTTATCGTACAGTCGGAACGAAAGGTTGCCGGGTTGGGCCATTCCTCCATGGGTGGGGGCATAGCATAGTACGCGAGGCTTTTTTTTTTCGTGTTAGTACGAAAAATGTCGCAGGTTGCAAATGTGCCTGTTTATGCTGGTTATGAATTTGTGTTGTGTGCGGCAATTTTGAAAAGTCGTTCATTATAATTATGTCGCATGGTGGAGCAGGGGTTGTGTAGACCTCGAAAAAAAGTGTTGGATTATCAAAAAAGGGTGGGTTATCAAAATTAACCTACGGTGACGTGTGTGGGTTTTCAGAATAACCGTATATAACTCCTACACTTATAGCGTGGGGATGTGTTAGCGTGACGTCATCACATTGTATTAGAAATCGATAACCGTGAGTTTCTCACTAATAACTATTACTAATACTCTCGAAGTCATAAATGTGAGAAAATATAATACTATATTTATACATTTATACAACTTCATTTGGTTTAATAAGTATTTACCTCTACACAAATTTCTTATAAAAACAGTAAATTTCATTTTGGCTAAAGATACTTACATGAATACTAGGCCTACTTTCACATTGGAAATACTAGATTTGTATAAATAGTGTGCAAAAGTCATACACTGGTCGAATACGGTCAGGTACAATTAGCAGCCAATTAAATACGGATGCAAACATATTTACGTTGCCTTTTGGACTCATGTTAGACCGGGAAATCGAACCCACGACCTTTGAAATCAAAGGCCGAGGTCTTAACGCTGAGCCATACTGACACGGCCGAGGGGTAGGACCTCGACCTTTGATTTCGAAGGTCGTAGGTCGATTTCCCCGCTCAGGCAGTCTGACATATAAGCCCAAAAGGCAACGTAAATAGGTTTGTGTCCGTATTTATTTAACCCATCTCGAGCCCATAGGCTTTACGTCTCAGTTAATAGCATCCAACATCATTAAGAGTAAGGGCACGTTTAACCAACAACTCGCCTTTGCATTCTCGCAGCTAGAACTGAATCGCGATGGCAAAGGTGACATTGCCATGGTAACAACGCCAAATGGATTAGCTAAATCCGACATCGTTTGAGTAAATACTTGCAGTCTTACAATCCGTGCCAATAATATAAAGAATTCCTCATGACGAAACAATTTTCCCAAACGCTTCTGAACTCAAGTTATTTGCTGTTTTCGTTGCGAGGCGGCAGACATAAAACCGCCGCCATGTTGGAATTTGAGGTGATTTCTAGCTTCTAGCTGTGAGAATGCAAAATCGAGTGGTTGCATAAACGTGCCCTAAGAGTCGGATGGACAACTTAGTTTAAATAACTTGCTGCAACTCGAGTACACAAAGAAATGTAAGCTGCAGTTAGCTATTGCCTAGATGGTATGCCCGTGCCAGAATTAGTAAAGGCGGTAGGTAGCCTTTACTGTAAGGTTTGTCCTCGGTCTCCCATGTTAAAGCCGAAATTACGATGCTTACTTTCTCCGCCGCCTTTTAATATTTTCCATTCAAATTTAGTATATAAGCTTTGTTATAATTGGTGAACACGTGTACCAACTTTTATTAATTTCCGATTTGCCATTGCGGATATCTGGACTTGACCTGGAATCGTGAGTTTCATTTTTGGCTTTTGCGATGGCGATGGTGGTGGACTAATTCGGACACGTTTATACAATGGTCTCCATAGACTGAACCATTTGTCGTAGAATGCTGGTTCTATGCTCATTTGAAAGATCTCCTTCCGGAGATGTGCCCTTTATAGAAATACAAATTTCAATTGGTCGTCCCGTTCCGGAGTTATTGGGGGAGAAAGAGAGAAAGAAAATTTATTGGGGCCACAGCCCGTAGCTGTACATGCCCACTCTAAACGAAACAACCACTACATTGTGACATCAAACCAAGCAACCATAGTCAACCTCCTAGCACATCATCACACTCTACTACACCATCTCTCCTAAACACTCACCAGGAACGTGAGGTCACAAGAGGCAAGAGGACCGACACTAGGACAGAAGTAGCTTTAACAAATCTCGCGATGCTACGCAACCGCTGAATATCTCGCTTGTGGCAACCCGCACGTGAGAGCATGTCCACCGACGGCGCTTCCTGAATCCAACGAAAAAGCTGTCTGCGCTTCACTGTCCACCGCGAGCAGTTTAGCAACAAAGTGTGACACACTTGCCTGTTCACCACCAACACAAGCAGATGACGCACTCCAGGCCATGCGCATCCCGTGCGACTGGAGAAGGCAATGACCCATCCGGAGACGTGATAGTAGCCTGGCCATAGGGTAGCGCATCTAGCGTGTTCCTATATGTGCAAAAAAGGGTGAATCTTGAACAGGGTGCGACCAGTGTCACAAAGAGACCATTCCTGATTCCACACCTGCAACGCCCAAGCACGCAGGGTCTGGTTCTACACTGCTACAGATAGAGTAAGCTCAACATAATCTACAGCATGCATGGCCGCCTCTTTGGCTGCTCCATCAGCACTGTCATTGCCCGTGTTTCCGTCGTTACCTTTAACACACCTCACCGTCAAAAAGCTCGACTGCATGGCAGTCCAGAGCTTCCAGCAAACGCTGAAAATCACTTGGTCCGTCACATCCAAGACAGAACCGCGGCACGCAGGGCAGAGAGCACCGAGAGAGAATCTGTTAGTATCACAGCTCTCGGTAACCGGCAGGTCAGCTACAACATCAAGCGCTACTGAGAGTGCGGTCAGCTCACACACAAAACTAGACGAGACATGTTGAACCCTTCTGCGGGCAGTGTGCTTCAGCTCCGGGGTAGTGACACCAATCCGTCCTGCCCTCAGTCCGTGATTATACGACGCATCACAAAACATGTTGCATGCCTGGTATTCTCCTTCGGCAAACACGCTCAGCACAGCCGGACACCAATCCCACGGACACGGTGGCTGCGCAACCGCAACTCTCACTAAAGGTGCCAAAGCCTGTGATCTCAACAGATTTCCACCACGACCCGCAACTCCTAGATGGCCACAGTCGTCTGCAGACAAGAGTCTTGTAATCCAGACGAACTTGCGCAACCGGGTCATGCTGACACCGCCAGAGCGATCCGTTTTATTGTTTTACATTGTTTTAAACATTGTTTTTATGCGACAATGCCAATCAGCAAACTCCAGACGCAAGGCGTAGAGTGAAGATTCAAAGAGTTTCAAAGGGTTTAACGAGCGTTAACCACTCCTGGTCATCTGCCCGAAGCCCTAAGATTAAACAAATGCTAACAATGCTGGTGAGCCACCAATTCGCCAGCACTTTCTCGAAACGTGAAGAGGAAGCATTATACTTATTACGAATTTTTTTTTCATAATGATTTCACGTAAATTTCCCGTGTTAAAGGTAAAATGTCCGTTGCCCATTTGGCTTGCCGTACTATATTACAAATAACGGACAAGTCGCTGAAAGAGAGCTGCAGACAAACCAACTTAAAAAAGAATACTTGCACTAAATGAGCGAGCGAAATTTAGTGCGTTTGGAACGAGTACAGAAAACAAACTTGGCATGTCAAAGTATAACGAATTAGAAAACAAACAAGAACTTCATAAAGAAATACATACTCTTATACAAAAAATCGCAACATTATTATTTTCATAGACAAAAGACAAAGTTCTCTATTGGGCTAAAGTTTACATTAGGCACATACTCGATATCCTTACGATATTGATTCCAAATGGCTGCAACACTTTCCTAAATACAGAGACAGTTGGTTTTAAAGCGCAGCGAAATGTGTTAAAACGACTTAAAACAGTAGATTTGTAGCACCACATTCCTTACATTTATACGGGGTTTGCGTTCGCTCGCAGGGCCGGCAGAGCACCTTATGTTTTTTTTCGAATTTCGGGCCATGTGCGTAAAGGGAACATGTGAAGAAAACGGGCTCTCGTTCGATTTTTTTTTTTTTAATGGCCTAAGAATTACCTGCTGATTAATGTTTTCCTCTTCCATTTTTGGGACAAACGCTCCGTTTGGCCATGGTGAAGGTCCAAAAAGTTAGCACCGCGCCACGCTGGAAAGCATGAACCTGGGCGAAAGTCCGGCAAGTGAAAAGCCGAACCCCAACCAGCTCATTACATCAAGTGAAATGCTGAAGCCGGTTCCTAACCTAACCTAACCGACAATAACAACAAAACCACACGAAACTGACAATAACAACCCACCTGAACTGTTTAAGGGAAAAAAATATCAGCTGGGTACATGGGAAGAAAACGGCCTCTCGTCCGTCAGCGCAGAAAGTGCGGGTTTCATTAATTTCTGACAGCCAAACGAAGCCTTTGCCCCAAAAATTTTATGGGAAAATATTGTTCAGTTGATCATCTTACATCATTCTAGCCCAACGAGAGATCAATCGGTGAGGAGCCCTTATTCTTCCCATAAGCCGCGTAAAGTAAACTTGTTCCCTCTATTGTTTATTTTACTATCGAAAGTGATCGTGGAATGAATTTATAATTCTGCCTTTATTCCATTAGCTACGCACCTAGTATGCACTTTCCCGTAGCCTCACACGTTTGTCGAGTGGATACTACAACAAACTGTTACACTAAATAATCGATTATACAATAATGACCTGATTAGCAGGAGCCACATAACTACCCGAATTGCCAATACGCGTAGAGTCCTATAGGACAGCCTTCCCGGCGAACCGAAAAGTAGCCGCCATTTTTTTTCAGTGGTTAGCCAATAGCCCAACAAGAGATAGAATTCCGTTTTCCGTGCATGTTGTCAAAATCTGAAATAAACTGGGCCAGTTCTGGTTCAACTTTTTTTCATACAGAAACATAATTGGAAAATATTTTTAGCAAGGACCTACAACCCTTCATATGCAAACGATTTAACCATAAACTATTCAATAACAACGCCTACAATTTGCTAGCATGTCTTCCAATCGAAATCATGAAAAATCGACTAATATTTCAGTCACTTCCGGCCAGACGCTAAAGGTGATAGGCATGACCCGTTAAAATAAACGACTGGAGTAGGACGTAACGTCATTAAACAATAGCTCTCGACGCAAGCCCCCTTTTCTCCCCGACTGTATTTCAATAACTGTTTTATGCATTATATGCATAAGCAGTTAAAAACGAACTCTTTTGATGATTAAGGTAAGGTTTAACTGACCCGTAGTCAAAACAGCAAAGCAACACAAATAAACCTTCCTGTAAGGTTTTGTATAACGCAGTGTTCCTGTGCTGTTTACTCCACGTGAAACCTTACTGCTGTACTCAACCATTAGATACGTAAATAAAATTAAAACCATATCTCAAACTTTCAAATAATTGTAAGATTAATGTAGTGCTAAGATAAAGTAACAGCCAGTATCGTGCACAAAAATATAACAACACTATACGTTTCGAGAGGACAACCTCCCGTCTTCAGGTTAAAATAAACTAAAACAGTTTAAAAATTCATGGCAGTATCTGCCGAGGCACCAAGTCTATAAAAAAAAAAACCATTCAAGCATGGCCAAGGCCTAAAACTTTAAAATTTTTAAAAATATAAAACATACCAAATGATACACTATGTTACAGGATGGGCGCCCGGAAGTAGAGTGGTAACAGGAGGCAGTGATGTCACGTGGTTCAGAATTATTTCGCCTGGTCCAAATTAAATAGGGTGGTTTAGTTAGACGGCTTTTTCTTGAACTTGTTGAATTTGTTGAGTTGTAAGTTGTTGATTGACTGAGGATGCAGAGATCACTTGTTCAGGTTAGCTGTGCCAGACTGGTTGAAGTCGAGAAAAGAAAATGTTTTTAGCCCACACGTTCCTACGGAAAATTGCGATTGTTAGTAAAAAGTCACGTAACTTGACAACTACTTGGTTATTTGATGGCTGATTATTATTGCCATTTCAAATTTTGTAAGGCCACAATTTTGTGCTGCAGGTCTTAAAAACAGTGGTAGAATTATCGGCGGCGGAGGCAGGGCGCTGTTGGAGTTTTTTTTTATATTTGGCCGGCGACGGCGTCGTGTGGCTTCTAGCAACACCTTTGCCGATAATCCATTCCAGGTTGCAAGCTATTCTCTCTTCATCCACCCTGATCCAGTCAGTCTATAATAAACAAAAAATGTTGGTAAAAAGTTTGCAGCAGTTCGTGACGGACATAGTCTAGCGTCGAGTCAATTGAAGCTTTTCAATTTTAATTTTGAGCCTTAAAATAAACTTCGAACATTTTAAAGCGATGGTTTTAAGTAACTATGCTAGTATAACGGAGCATCTTTTTTATCAGATGCCAGTTATTTGATTTTTATGTTGAGGGAGGACGGGGTGGGGGGGGGGGGGGCGCGGGGGGGCTAAAAAAAGATGGGACCCCCCCCCCCGCGTCGTCCCAGGCGACTTGCTGTGTGTGCAGCTGTAATGGCTAAATTTACACCCACTACTATTTTCCTGCGCATTACGTTCGTTACGTGTGACGGTTTTGTTATAATATTGTGCAGGTTTATTGCAGGTTAGGTTAGTTGCCATGGTCCCAATCTCATTAAATATTGGATAATTTTCATGAAGCGAAAGGGGGAGGGGGGGGGGAGGGCGGCTGGGTTTCAAAACGACGCGACGAAGCGTAGAGTCACGTGATGAGATTGGCCAATAGCGTGCCCCAATACACCGAATCGACGCACCAATGACACACCATGTTACCGACATACGTGCCTAAAGGCCAAACCGGGCTGGCTGCTCTCGGGCTGCATCACGACGCGGGATGGTTTAAGAAAGACGTCAAAATCGATCGATAAACGCAACACCAACCACCATAAGATTGCAGTAATTTTGACCTTGTAGGCTCGTAGCCTTAACTCATCGCTTCAAACGAAATGTTATTCTGTCTGGTCAGGGCTTTACGCGTACATGTTGGTCCACCACAGTCAACTGCCCGGCCTGACCCCCAGCGATGTTGCCGAGGATGTTGCTAAGCGACAGGGCCATATTCGTTAATACAGCCAACTGGTGCAGAACGGTTTTTGCTGGTAGGTCGCCACGTCTATTGTCGACTAGTGGCAGTTTATAAAATATTAACTTTGCGCAGCTTTACGTTCAAAATTATTATAAGCTTCAAAACCAGTTTTAATTAATTTTTTTTTAGTTATCCCTCTGTCACAGTTCATATGCTATATACTTCTCGACGCTTGGAGTAACTAGGGATGTTTTCCTGAGTCCAGAACGTGTTTCGAGGAAGAGGTCGGCAGCATAAGGGATGTTGGTCTCTGCTTAATTCTTTCCCTTTTTCCATTTTCAAGCTGAGATTTAAAACGACGTTATTTAAGCTTACTAAGCACAAACGTGGTCGACAGTGACAAAATCGGTTATTATATCGGTTTTCTCTGTTTTAGCGCCTTATTTTAAACAAGACGGAAAGCCAGTGGGCTGGAGATTGGTTAAATAACTTTTGATTTCAAAGGTCGTGGGTTCGATTCCCCGCTCAGGCATATAAGTCCAAAAGGCATCGTAAATAGATGATGAGAGTAAAGCACTAGGCAAATGCACTGCTGGCAGCTATCAATCTCTCACTACTTATACACATATCACACAGATTTTATCACATACCGTAGTAATTCTTGCACTGCAGCAATGGCGCGTGCGCACATCGTGCCCCCCACATCGTTTGTGTAAGCTCAGCGACCTCGGGCACCCTTTTTCCTCGCTTAGTTGGCTCACCAGCGGCTGCCAACTAAGCGGTAGAAACTAGTACAGTTGCACGTAACGTCACAGAAGGGTTACTAGTGCAAATAGCACTCACTGCTTGGTCAAGGAGTGCAGAAGAACAGGTAACATGGCGCTGGAAATAGTAGCTTAAGCCAGCGCACGATGGAGTTCAAAGGTGCTAGTAAACAGACATTGCGCTATCGCAAATCGTAGCTTAAGCCAGCGCACGATGGAGTTCAAAGGTGCTAGTAAACAGACATTGCGCTATCGCAAATCGTAGCTTAAGCCAGCGCACGATGGAGTTCAAAGGTGCTTCAGACATTGCGCTATCGCAAATCGTAGCTTAAGCCAGCGCACAATGGAGTTCAAAGGTGCTAGTAAACAGACATTGCGCACCATACTCACCGCAGACAAAGCCATTAATTGAACGCACATTTCAATCCATCATCAAGAAAGCTACGACTTTGCTCCAACATAGCAGATTGCCAATACGACTTTGGCGCTTTGCAATTGAGATGTCATGCTATTTGCACAACCTTCTACCAACTAAGCCCCTGTTCAATTCGGAGCATCAAATCAAGCCGTTACCCGTCATCTACACCTACACATCTGCATGTATCTGGTTGCCTGGCCTACTACGACTTGCCGCTACAACAACGCCAAAAGTCACACCGACTGCTTGTCGTGCGATTTTCCTGGGTTATGTTAAACGCAGTATTGGTTTCTTACTGGTGGATTTAGAGTCGAAGAATTTGCTTGTTAGTCGAGATGTCCGTTTCGATGAACGAGTACGTGGTTGCAATTTACTTACTCCTTTTCTACCAAACTCATCAAACTCGACCGTCTTGGACACTGATATCCATTACAACATACCAACCCATTGACACCAGGGACCACCACCCATTCAGGATCCACCACCATTGCCCGAGATCCCTCCACCAGCTCCCGACCTACCAGTGTATGGACCAACACGTGGACGCGGTCGACCTCCAGGCACAACCAAGGTAGTTATGGAAGAAAGACGCGCTCGTGAGGCGGCACAAACTCTTCATTCTGTTCCGCTCGATTCTGATGATGATGATGATGACGAACCACTGATATTGTTACGTCATCTCATGACCGCTACATCCATCCCGACACCCAATACATTTACGGAAGCTATTCCCTCAATCGAATCGACTGGCTGGCGTAAAGCCATGGATGCCGAATTGGATTCCATGCGTAGCCATCAAGTCTGGACACTCGTTCCTCGACCCCCGGGTGCTAAAGTAATACGATCTAAATGGGTATTTGTGCGTAAACAAAATCCGGATTGGTTCCTTACGCAAACTTAAAGAACGTCTCGTAGCAGCCGCGTGGAACGAACGTGCGAAAGTTGATTACGTAACTGCATATTCGCCCACTGTCAGGAATTCCTCTGTGGGTTTAGTGTTGGCCCTTACAGCAAAATTACCACCACAAGCTGTACTTCCGTGACACCGTGACAGCCTACTTATTCGGGAAAATAACAAGGACCGTATATTTGTGCCAAGCACCAGGTTATGCACAAACCGGGGGGGGGAATGGCCAGGAACTTGTTTTTCTTCTTCAACGCTCCATATATGGACTTTCAGAAAGCGGGTGAAACTGGTACCAATGTATTAGTGACATCTTCCGACGCTTAGGGTTAATTAAGTCAAACTATGACCCCTGCGTATTTGTTCAAACATCTGGTGATAGCTCATTGTACCTTTGTTTATTCGTAGATGATAAGTTGATTAGTGTCAAAACTGACGAAATCTATCAATCTTTTCTAACCAACTTACGAATTCATTTGGAAGTTTTCGAAGTAGGTGACCAAAAATATATAGGTTATGAAATTGAACATGTTGGTAACTATGTTACACTAAGTAATTCTAAGTATATTGCAACGAAGTTGGAATATTTAGGATTAACAGAAGCAAATCCGGTCAGAACTGTTTCTGCAACATTAAAGGTGCTGGGCGATTGCCCGGACTCGCAGTCGGTCAATAAAACGACTTACCTTGAAATGTTAGGGTCCATGATGTTTCTGGGAATCCAGAGTAGGCCGGATATTTTGTTTAATATTGTTCAACTAGCGAGACAATCTGCAAATCCTAAGTTATCTCATTTCACAGCTTTAAAGCGTATTTGGCGCTATTTGAAAGGTACACAAAATTACAAGTTGCCTTACGATTCTGCAAAAATTGGTGATTTACAAGCATTCTCGGACGCATCCTGGGATTCTGTATCTGGCAGCAAAGGAGTAAGTGGATACCTGATTTGTTTGGGTAATTTTACCAATTGCATGGTCGAGTAAGACACAAAATCTCGTTGCGCATTCCAGTTTTGAAGCTGAGATCACTGCCATGGCAGATACGATAAAGGAATTATTCGTTTTGAGAGGTTTGCTCTCTGAGCTGAGTCCCACTGAACTGTCATATCCAATTAAAGTACACACCGATTCTAAGTCTGGAATTGATCTTGTTACAAACGGCGGTAGTGCACAATCGAGACATTACTTGTGTAAGGTTAATTTCATACGAGATGAAGTAGAGAAAAACAATATTGCTTTAATTTTCTGCCCTACGGATGAAATGACAGCAGACCCGTTGACCAAGAACGTGTCTGGTAAGAGGTTGGCAAGTATTATGAGTGCACGTTTTTGCCTCGACTAGTGCAGTATTAAATTTTGGCTTATGGCGAAACAGGAGTACAGAAACCGCCTTATGTAACGTTTCGTTTGGGGTGACTAGAGGTTAATGTACCGATGTTTCTACCACAGGAAAATTTTTTATTTTATTATTTTTGTTATATTTACGTTTTTAGTGTCAGGTCTTAAAGGTGCCTGTGTAACAAGTTATTTTCTTCGTATAAGAATAACTCGTACCTTTTCCTAACTGCGTTTATTTGTCAGCAGTATGAATTGTTTTGCATGTGTATTGTGCAAAAAAAGGGGATTTCTTTTTGTCTTAATTGCTTATTGGTGTTTGACCAGTTAACTGTGTGACATGTTAGTTATGTCCGGCGAATGTTGGTGACGTATGTCACGTATATTAACTAACATTGTTGGAGTTGTGCCTTTGTTGGATTTGGTCCGATTGTTGTTGGCGACTCTTTTTGTATTCTGTTTCTGGGTCTTCTGGCCGATAAGGCGAAACGTGGGTAAGCTGTTTTTCAGCTAAACCTGGGCCTTATCAAGACCAATAAATGTCCTTGTTGTCCATCACTGCCTCTTCTCTTCCGACTCCCACGCCTCTCTGAGTCTGTGACTCTCATATTTTTTATTTTTTATTTATTTATTTTTTTTATTTTTTATGAGTGCTGTTGAATGCTTCTGGTGTGGTTTGTGTTTTGGGGGATTTTTGTAGCAAATCGAGTGGCATGACGTGGTTTGTTGTCCCCTGACATGCAAATTAACCACGAATATTTAAACTTGCTTCATTCCGATGTGATCTATTATGATTTCCCAAAGGGTTTTGAGTCGGTGGTTCATCGGAAGCTTCACTTTAAGCTGGAACATCTTGGGATTAGAGGTCAATTGTTGGAGTGGATTACTGTCTTCCTTGTCGGCAGGACCCGGTTTGTTGTAATTGGGGACACTCATTCAGCCTCTGCACCAATTTTAAATGGTGTGCCACAGGGTTGCGTGCTGGGACCTTTTTTGTTTGTTGTATACCTGAATGACCTTTAAACCATCTTCCGAGGCCATTCTGCAATTTGACTTTGCAGATGACCTGAAGCAGGGTGTCGCACTGCTTGATCGCACTTTAAACTCTTTGGCGCGTTGAGTGACTTGGTTGCTTTGGCTTCAGACTGGAGCGTAGATGGCAATTGCCATTGTCTGTCAAAAAGTGTCACTCTTTTCATAGCAGCAATCCGGAGGCACCACTACATATTTTGTGAACCACCAGCCAGTCTTTTCCCATGGTAAGTGAGGTGAGCGATCTGCCTTACGGTACTTCAAACCTTAAACCCTCCATGCATTCATTGCCTTTGTATTTCGGCAAAGACCTTTTGTGGGCCGGCTATATTGTGGATCGCTGATTTATTTCTGAAAATGTACAAACTAAGGTATAGTCCTTTAAAGTTTTTGTTCACCTCATCCTCATCGTTGCTGGGTGATATTAACAGACTTCGATTCTGTGTGTGCGAATTTGCGGGATTTGTCTTACTGCGAGTGGTTGGTTCGGACGGGGCTTCGGTCCCTTGAACTTCGAAGACTCATTGCTGACTTAATCCCTGCATTTAAAATTGTGCATGGTTTCCTAGCTGTCGACCGGCCATTTTTCGATCCCAGTCCTCGTGATCATTCTTTTAAACTTGCTTCACAGGCGTTCAAGCTCCAGTACCAAAAAAAGGTCTTTTGTATTTGGGTTATCCGCGCATGCATGGAATGCGTTGCCCAATGAGGTCGTTGCGAGTTCAGTTGACCAATTAAATCTTTATTAAATAAAATTTTTTAAAGCAGCCAGAACTAGTCCTTTGATTCTTTTCTGTTTTATCTTGTTTACCTCCCCTTTTATGGACTGGTGTTAGTGGGTTCCCCCCAAACGGTTTGGAGCCGGAAGGGGAATTATGTGGGGAATTCCCCTTCCCTTTTGGGGAATTAGGTGGTTGAACCTTAATTCCCCCAAAAGTTCAACTACATAAATAAATAAATGTGGTTGAACCTTTATTTATGTGATTATTTATTATACGTTTATGCACTTAAAAAGGTGACGCTTCACCTTGGATACCTGGGCGTCTGCAGGCCCAGAATACCCGACTGTTATTGATTTAATAAAGTATAAATTTACAATACTGCGCGTCTATAATGTTTACTTGATAAAAGCAATGCAAGTCGGGGAGTATTATGTCTGAAGATGCCCAAGGATGCAGCGTGAAATGTCACCATTTCAAGTGCATAAATGTACTAGGAAGCAACCAAAAAAGTTTGTGGAACATTCACTGTATCTTTTTGTGGTCATAGTAGGCTTACCCAATGGAGGGCCAAGTGCATAAATGTACTAGGAAGCAACCACAAATGTTTGTGGAACATTCAGTGTATCTTTTTGTGGTCATAGTAGGCTTACCAAATGGAGGGCCAAGTGCATAAATGTACTAGGAAGCAACCAAAAAAGTTTGTGGAACATTCAGTGTATCTTTTTGTGGTCATAGTAGGCTAACCCAATGGAGGGCCAAGTGCATAAATGTACTAGGAAGCAACCACAAATGTTTGTGGAACATTCAGTGTATCTTTTTGTGGTCATAGTAGGCTTACCAAATGGAGGGCCAAGTGCATAAATGTACTAGGAAGCAACCAAACAAGTTTGTGGAACATTTAGTGTATCTTTTTGTGGTCATAGTAGGCTAACCCAATGGAGGGCGAAGTGCATAAATGTACTAGGAAGCAACCAAAAAAGTTTGTGGAACATTCAGTGTATCTTTTTGTGGTCATAGTAGGCTTACCAAATGGAGGGCCAAGTGCATAAATGTACTAGGAAGCAACCAAACAAGTTTGTGGAACATTCAGTGTATCTTTTTGTGGTCATAGCAGGCTAACCCAATGGAGGGCCTAAAAAGGGCCCCCTCGCTCCCCCACTCAATCCGAAATTAAGAATAAAATGCGATAAAACTAAACAAATAAAGGCATTTAATGTATTGACAAATTCTAAAAATTGAATTTTCAAGTGTTTCAGAACCAGTCGAATGATAAAAATAAGTTGTTTTGCAAGGCTCTGAGGGACTTGCAGGCCCCCTCCCCTCCCGCGGACTCTGTAGTTGAATTTCTAGGACCTCATCTCCAATTTCGTGTCCCTCCACCTTCACTCCACCCACCACCCTCACCACCAAACAAACTTCCCACTGGTTCTGATAACCGATGTGACATTGTGACAACCGCTTCGAAATAGGCAGCCTTGAATCTGTTTCAACAGACATGGCTGTTCCCCGTTTGTAAGAATGAAACGAAGCCATTACTAGTTTCTGTTTCCCGTTGGCCAAAATGAAATGAGACCAATTACAAGAGCCTGCTACGTGGCTACATCGCTGACTCCGTCTTCTAAAAGCCACAAAGTTGAATCCTCGTCCCCCCACCTCCCTTGCCACGACCGTACCCACATTCACGTCGAGTCCCTGATGAAACAAAATCTATCGGGAGTAATCATTTCAGCCTCCGCCTCTCCCTTCTCTCACAGCGCGCCCTTTCCGTCCTCAAACTCGTTCATCGAGATGATTACGTCGGCAAAACGACACATCGGTTACATTGTATCGTTTTTGTTTTTTTGTTTCAGGAAAACGGCCACAAATAGGTACTTATTTGGGCTCCTACCTGCAGCAAGCCTTTCTTATCTTTCATTGCAACCGGTTGATGTTCTCTGTTTATAGTAACTGGCTAAGCTTCCAGCAATTTTCCTGGAAGAGGCAAATTAATATGTAACAAAATCCACTCTTCCACTTATGCGTGGGAGTTGCTGTTGACGTCACGTAATCCATTCTAGGAACGTTCTGTTCAAATGCTTTGATGTTTTTCTTTTTGTTTTTCCCCCTACGAGACCAGCACCAGCGCACGACGTTGGCGAACGTTTCAAATTGTAGGGCGCTGTGTTGGTTGTAGGGCGGTGTGTAACCATGTCAACATCAACATGCTGATCTGAACAGTATTGTGGGGCCACTTCGGACATCTTTATAATAATATTGGAGGCCAGCTAAAAGGAAAGCCAAAAGAAAAACCACTTCTCCCCTCCTCGCACCCGCATTGAAAATGCACTCTCCCACTCTACCTGCATGGAAACACAATAGGCAGGCATGTGTGGTCGATCAACTCAATAAAGGTTCAATCCGACAAGTCGTCGGGCCGAACAATCACTTCTCCCCTCCTCTCGCCCGCATTGTAAATGCGCTCTCCCATTCTACCAGCATGCAAACAGGATGCAGACACGAGTGGTCGATCAATCTGACAAGTCGTCGGGAAGAGTGCCGGGAAAATGTCCCGGGAAATGTGTCCGTAAACTTAATTCATGACCGGCCCCGTGCATAGCACGGGCTTCCTCTAGTGATTTCTAATTTTCCACCACAGTTTGTGAACTGCACGTAGGGCATGCTAGTACCGACCCCCTTGCCCAACCCTCCCCCAGACCCCATTGAGCATCGACCAAGATTGGCCATATGAAAAGGGCATCCTTCCTGATCATTTCTGACTGAGCACTTAGTTTCGAAACTACTGGTTCAGAATTTTTTTATGGAAGAAGTCCAAGTAGACCGCAAAAAGAAATATGAGAGTAACTTGGTTTAGTCGGTATTTAGTTCAACCGCCTTGGATGAAATTTTAACGATGACCTAGACTGTTAATGATCAGAGTAAATTCCCCAAAGCGACAAAACTAATACTGCATCCAAAGAGGATGATACTAAATGCCGACTAAATCTATATTTACGTTTCATTTTGCGAACTGCTTGGACGTTTTCCACTCGGAACTAAAACAGTATGCGGCTGCTTTGGATGAAACTTTAGCGATGATCCCCAAATAAGTAACGTTAATTACCCAAAGCGACAAAACTAACACTGAAT
>JAHWFP010201974.1:0-22278 GCA_023313725.1 Lithobius niger | reverse complement strand
CTGCCTTTGTCTTCCCTCTGCTGCGCTCACCCTACAACCGGAAGTTCGCATCTCCACATCGAGGCTCCCTTCGCTTACTGACGTTTCCGGTAACCCGTTCCCGCCCTTTTCTTTTTCTCTCCACACGTCGCAAACTCGGCTGGATAGCATCCTCTGTACCCTGCATCTTCCAAGATTATGGTTAGGATGAAGCAGGCCCAAACTGTCCCTGGTAAAGACTCCTTCCTGGGAAGACTCCCCCTGGTTGAAGATCCTGGATCATGTTCCTGCCCGGGTCTCCGGAATCCGGCACGCCGTGACCCCCATCGCACGGTGTGCCAATTCCATCGCAAATGCGATTATTTTAATTTGCCTTGCTCTACGTGTGTTGCCATACCCCTGGCTGAATGGCGTGTCATTGCGGCATCTCACTAGGCCTCTGCACTCCGCAAACGCCAAAGAAACCAGAGGAACTATCTTCTCAAAAAGATCAAGGAAGTCCAAAAATCCAACCCCTCCCCAAGTGCTTCCCCACATCTGGATTCGTCACCTTTACTAACATCCGTATTGACTAAGAACACTCTTCTCTCCATTCCCCCAACGCCCGGGAAATCTCATACGACACCTCTCGATTCCCCGGCTTCTGTTGCCTCCTGGCTTAAAAGCCCCATCGACCATTCGTCTGCTGCACCTTCTACCACCACATCCGAGGGTAACCCCTCCCCCCAAGAATCGCCTATGAAGCAATCTGAGCCAATGCCATCCTTTTCTCCGGGACTCGATACCCCATCCTCACCCCTCGGGGATGCTCCTTGCACAATCAACTCACCAATCGACATCGACCCCTTTTTGGGGGTAAAATGAGTTATAAACCCTGTTGATCAAAAACACTTCGTCAATATGCGATTGCTGCAATCCTTTCATAAACTTTGGTAGGCCATTTGGGAACGTTTAAAATTCGATCAAAAAACTTGCAAGAGTTGGTTGGATGAGTTGACATGAGGAAGGATGTTTAGAGCTCGTAAGCAGCTGGGAAATTTGTCAGACTTGCAAACCTGACACTTCAAATCCTGCCGGCTTCGTGAAGACTACTGATCCTTCCAATACCCTTTGGATGAGTTTCCGTGGAGCTTATTGGGCTTTTATGTGTAACCCAGCGTGGATTCAAACGGATACGAGTTCTGTTCCTGGCCAGAAGTGCATGTGTGCTCTCATCAGGATGGGCAAAGCGAAACAGGCTAGCCGAGTGGCGTAAAGGGTGTTGTCCTTAGATGGGGATCAACCAAATTTTGCAAAACTCTTACACTATTCGTGGCCTATATTGGTTTAAATTTCAAAGGGCAGTTTTAAAAAATTCCCTCCCTCCTAATTCCTAATGTGGTCCCAAAGAGTTTCCTGTTGTGCTACCAGCCTTTTTGGTAGATTTGGGCCCATGGCCTGAAAACCCTTTAATCTGCTCTGGGTGTAGGTGATGGCCCTGGCCACTCTGCGCTGGACTTGCTGGGCACCTTCGGACCCCCCGGGTCTGGCGTAAAGAGCCCCACTTGACCCACCCTCTTGGTGGCTGTGCTCGTAATAGTACTGATTTTATACCTTAGCTTGTCGTGGCCGAACCATGGCAAACTCGACCACTGCCACGTCTCGCTCATGGTTTGATCTCACACTTAATAAATACCAGTATGTGGCCGGCCACATTTTTTATTGTGTGTGCGGCGTATCTTGAGTCCTGCAAGTATTTTGTGAGCGGCTACGTCTTCCTGGAGGGGGTGGTTTTAATCGATGGCCGCCATTGTTTTTTTAACCATCTTGGATATCAACAAGGTACTCTGCTACTGAAAACGTACAATCGAATATCTGTGTTCGTTCTGCGGAGAACTCAAGATAGGCCGCGGACACTATAATCCGTCTTTCTGCATTACAGATTCGGCCCACTCTGTAAATAAATCCAAACCCTCTTGATCACTCTCACTTCCTCCTACTCTCCTTCCTTCCCCACGCCATTAAACCCATTAAACACGGCTATTGTGTGTGTGGCGTATCTTGAGTCCTGCAAGTATTTTGTGAGCGGCTACGTCTTCCTGGAGGGGATGGCTTTAATCGATGGCCGCCATTGTTTTTGTAACCATCTTGGATATCAACAAGGCACTCTGCTACTGAAAACGTACAATTGATTATCTGTGTTCGTTCTGCGGAGAACTCAAGATAGGCCGCGGACTCTATAGTCACCATGTCCAGTTTCACACCTAATAAAGCGTGCCATGCTGTCCCGCACTGAAGCGGGCCGGCCGCATTTTGAAACGTGAGCACGCTGGAGCACAAAATCACGGCACCGGTGCGGTACGGCACGTTTTATTTCTTGCTCTTGTGAAATCGGTATAAGTCTTAGTGATTGTGAAGTGCCCCAAGGGAGTTGACATCAACATTAACATCAACGTCCCTGCAAACTGGAAATACACGAACTAGCACATGATTTATCATAGCACATGATTCTTTAAATACAAAATACGTCAGTTTGGGTTTCAGTGCCGCCGTTCCTCCAAGCTAACGATCTCTATGCATATTTCAGTTTCCGTCTCATGGAAGGCAGAGCGTCGAGGAATGAAAAGCGTCTGGCAAAACTAGTTACCACTACTCAAATCCCACATGTACGTAATAAAGACAAAAAAAAGGCAGATTAGGCACTTTTATTTGGTTTAGAGTTGTTTGTGTTAGATGTGTTAGATGTGATCGATGGAAAGATCGGTTTATGGTTTAGAGTAGCCCTAACTATACGACCGGAGCCAGCCAAAAGCGCTTAGCCATAGACCAAATACTCCGTGTTATAACTATGCGCATTGCGTCATGATGTCGTGTACGTGGGATGGCATGCGTAGTCGATCGGTCTGATTTGCTCGTGTGTGTCCCTCATATTGTTTCGGTTAGACAACGTTAGGTCAGTAGCCTTGGGTCGAATATCACCAGGCAGGGCGTGAGTTTCATGTGGAAAACGAGTTCCAGGCTGGGTTCGGATGGTAACACACACACACAAAACTACTACTGCAGCAACGTGTTTCTCTTAATCACGTCGGGACCTCTTAAACAACCTCAACAAATCCGTTAGTATAGAAAATCTGGTCTGCGGCTGACGTGGAGGAAAGAGTCCTTTTTTTTTTCTAACTACAGTCTAAACTTTTTAAATATTAACGCTGTAATGGTTTGCTTTTTTATTTACGGTATTAAATGTTTCAGCATTGCAGTAACACGGATTGTACAACCCCCCACAAAGAATATTTAATATAACTTATTAAAACACACAGTAGGCCTAAATACTTACAGTATTAAGCGATGCTTCGTACAAAATTTCTTCGGTCTGAGGAGTTTTCGGCATAGGCAGAAATAAATCCAAATACCAATTAATTATTATTGGAAATAATCCAGCGGTGTATAATACCAGCAAGAAAAAAATAAAGCCGCATAACAGTCGAAGCTTCACTGATCTCAACATAGTCATAATAGTGTAACTTTGTTCCTGCACTGTGACGTAATGTTACCACGAAGCAGACTAATTAAGCTCTAATTCTAACACACAGAGGACATTTCACCATAGACTGGACATGCAGAAATTTCAGGTTGTCTGTTTAAGGGTGCACATTGCACATTGCACAATTCAGGGAAAACTGCATAGTGTTGCTGCTATGTGTGTTTGTGACGATGGATAGGCCTATTTGTTCCGAACAGTTCAGGAAGTATAGAACGTGGAAGTCATGATGAACGGTCGCAACAGCTGACGCATACTCGCTGGTACACAAAGCGCCATGGAGGAAAACTCACTACTTTTATCATTCGCAATTTATTTTTTAAAAGTCATATCAATTTAATATTTATTGTACTCCAGTTCGAAGCCTGTATAGGAAAGATACAGTCACGTTGATAAAGGTAAGCAAATTGAAAGTGGTACGGCCCAACCAAAGCAGCCTGGGGATCTGGGGGAGCGCTGTAAACTCCCCAGCGGGATCCGGAGACCCGGAAGTTGAAACATTTTCTGGTATTGCAACGTGTTACCTGGCTTCTGCAGATCTTGTATAGATAAGCTGCCTTGACTCCATTTTCACCTGAAAGAATACGGATATCATGCCAGGACTCGTGTTTAACGAATTGTTAAAGGTATCTTCTTTTTTTCTTAATTAAAATATGGTTCTCAGTAATGTAGGTGATTTTTCCAGCTTACGATGCTTGATTTACAGTAACTTGCATCCGGTTGCGCGTGCTGGGCTTTCGTCAACGTCTACCGTCGACTACTTGCTGAATTTGTATTGGAGGGCAAGCTCATTGTACTTCGTAGGATGGGGGAAGGTTTATAGTGTTTAATAGTAGAACAGACGCTGCTCATCAAAGCCTGGCTATAGAAAACCTTCAGGCTCGCATGTTCCATCGCTCACGCATGTAGATGACCCGCTTCAAAAGGTGGACGGTAGCACACGCATGCTGCGTATTTGGATATGGTACGGCAAATGCCGCACCAGACGTACCGCTTCCTACGGCCCTGGTCGCCCTCCTTCCCTCTTCCCTACCCCCACTACCAAGTCACTCTAAACGTGAAAGGACACCGTTCTCTTTCGTCGTCTGCGTCGTTTTACCTTCAAGCGTTTTAGTCCTTTTATGCCGTTACATACATACATTTCGTGGTAACATACATTTTATGAGAGCTGTTGCTTGCCTTGAATATGTATCCTTAATACAGTACTCCAGTGCTGTGATATAGAGCCTGATTACTATACACACCTTTCGTTTTAACGTAGCGCTATGAACTCTAAGTCTTGACAGTACGTTTTAAACAGTACCAACAATATAAAAGACTAAAATACAAGATTCAATCTTTATCACAACCTATAGAGCAGTGACACGACGTAGTATTATTGTATATAACTCTATGCTGGAGCCTTAATGGGTTAGCTGCAAGGGGCACTGCAGAGAGAAACAGAAGGGCGTCATACTGAAGCCAATGCTGTAAAGAGTGATTTCTTAGACTTAAAACACGCGATGTTTGTTGTTGGAGAAAACAACGTTATTTTAAGCCTGAGAAATCCGATCTTCCGTTGTTTTTCCCTACATTTTTATGTAGTGCACCTTGTAGTTATGCCCCGCCAAAACCCATACTGGTGCCAATATGGCGGCAAATGTCACTGCTCTATACTAAAGAGGAAAAAAACTAGTGCAAACAGTGCAAACTAATACATACAGCTTTCAGGAAAATTTTTGTAGTTATTTTATTTGTATAACAGACTACTATTTTTTTTCCGCCCAATTCAGGTTACGTAAGCAAATTTTAGTAAGTTCTTTAATTTCCCGTAATGACATTTAAGTGCTGTAGACTTACCTATTTCCTGAACGTGCTTTGTATGAATTGCAATGAATGACTGACAGATGTGCAGTAGGATGTCTTATTGACACCGAACCAAAACGTAAATAACAAACATTAAAATGGCGTTATCACCGATTGAAAACCGTTCGAAAATACCCTGGCGCCATCTATCGGCAGTGATATTGTTAACCTGTACAGCTCCCAGGTACACGTCGAGGAGGTGCTAAAGTTTCACTCAATCATTAAGAAGGCTCGTGGCTTGGTTGTTTCGTAAAAAGAAATGACATTGTGCATTCCTTCACTTAATGCAAGCAAGTGCTAGATCGTACTATAGATACGCTAGATGTTGCCAGATTCCACCTTCGGTGATAGTGCCACTTTAATGCGCGTCGGTGACGTCACACTAACCCATCCCCATGCTAAAGTGTAGTCGTTATATTGCAGTTAATCTGAATACCCACACACGTCACCGTGGGTTAATTTTAATAACCCGCACTTTTTTTTTTTTTGATAATTCCTAATCTACAGCCTATAAAATGCGCTATGCGCTTGAGTCGTCGGTTTTTAAATGTATTTCAAAGTGTCAGTAGCCTAGTTTTCTTACCGTCGGGACAAAATGTTGCCTGGTTAGGCTTACTTGCGACATTTTTTTTCGTGTTGGTACCAAAAATGTTGCTAGTGTACGGAGCCCTGTAGAGACATACCAAAAAAAAAAATTTGGTTTGTTATCTCGACATACCCAATCGTTATCTCGACATAACGAATTTCCGTTTCAGCGATCTTACGGGAAGTAGTAATGGAAGTAGTACCGGAAGTAGTAACGGAAGTAGTAATATACTTTGTTATCTCGAGATAACGAATTGGTTATGTCGAGATAACAAACCAAATTTTTTTTTTTGGTCTGTCTCTACAGGGCTCCGTACACTAGCGACATTTTTGGTACCAACACGAAAAAAAATATCGCAAGTAATCCTAACCAGGCAACATTTTGTCCCGACGGTAAGAAAACTAGGCTACTGACACTTTGAACTACATTTAAAAACCGACGACTCAAGCTCATAGCGAATTTTATAGGCTACTCTAATCTTATTTAAACTATCAAAGTTGAAAAAAATAAGGTTTTACCTTAACCACGAATTTCGAAAACGGGGTCAGAAAGAAAAATGACGTTTTCCTTAGCTGTAACTTTCCTAGGCAGGAAGTTTCTACAGCGGAAATTTCCGCTCAGGAATTTACATCAGCCGTATGCAACAATTCTTAAATTCAATATTATTGGTAAACTGAAATAAGTCAATACGTTAGTTTGAGATCACACCTTACCATTAAAACACATATCCGTGAAAATAGTTGATTTACCTACGATTTGCTGGGTACGGAGTAGTCTAATGTGTCGGGGATTGGGGAAAGCTCACTTTTTATAGCCGACAAAAATATACGTTACCTAGTTTTATAGCGATTCCCTCCCTTTGAGCTATTATTCCCCTAGAAGCTTGAAAGTTGTCTTCCCAGCCGGGCTTGTACTACTGCGCATGCGCAGGGATGGGCTGGCTACATATACTCTGCGCAGCCGTCCTATGGCATCATTTCTCCTAGGGCGCTCACGACGACGTGACCGCCTTGAGCGAGTGTAGGTCAGAAGCTCAACCACAAAATGCTCACTCCCCCCCCCCCCAAATGCTCACTTGACATAAGCTTACCTAAGAAAAAAATTTCCAGACAAAAGCTCACCTAATACTATTACGCCCCACCACTTTTACTACTCCCCTCCCATCATTAACGCTCGTTTAGCTCGTCATATTTACACTCGTTCACTGTTCACTGATCACTGTTCACGTACATGGGTAGATCGGGTTTTAGGTCACGCCTGGAAATGATAACAAGGGACCCACACAGAGCAAAGTGTGAGGTGGGGGGGGGGGGTGGAGGGAGGATTCTCTAATTCCTATGGGAATTACCTAGCAAAATTGTTTCTCACGCCTCCTGGCGCCATGGCTTCAGCTGATCTACTGGCATTGCGAAAAACCTCCTAAGCAATTAAAAAGAATGTGTTTGTCTGTTTGGGATACGATCGCAATTTTTTTCTGATTCGGTTGAAATTTCCTGACCAGAGCTTTGCACTGGTGCATGAAATTTACTAGTTCGAAGGAGAAATTCCTACTTCAAATATTCTTTGACTTATTACGGGTCTAGCAGATTTTTAGTAGTCGATTGGCTACCAACGGTATGGAGCACCTTAAAGTGTGTAAAGTCATTGGTCCGGCTAAGTTGATACGGAATGAAATGGGGGTTCCACCAAAAAGGCGTGTTGCCAAGTCCGCAGTTGCCATGCAGGCTTGTCTTTATAAACTTTGTGAAGAATTTAATTCAGTCAGAAGAAACATGCAGCAACATTTACAGTCTGTGGGTTACACAATTCGATTTTATATTTTATTAAGGTGAGCTTTTGTATAATAATCATATTTAGGTGAGCTTATGTCAAGTGAGGTTTTGGTCAGGTGAGTTTATGTCAAGTGAGCTTTTTGGAGGTGAGCTTACTGAAGGTGCTTGAGCATTCCCCACTCCGTCCTCTCCTTCGGGTCTGCTGGTCCTCAGGACGTGTCCCATCCTATGGGACGCATCCTATAGGATGCAGCATTATCATCCCATCCTACTCGACTTCGTTCGTAGGATGGCTCCTGCTAGGATGCCTTCTACTACCTGGGATCTTTTGGATGTCCCGGTTGGAGCTTCGCCCCCGGCCACCTCTATCCCAACTTTAGGAGCAAGTGGATGGCGGGTCGATCCATCCTCTCCTCAGACAAGGCTTCATCCGCCTCTTTCAGATCCGCCGGTCCTTGGGACCGGCTGCTCTCTCCATCCTACATATTGCGTCCTATCCACCTACAGCCAAAGGATGACCTCGCCTAGGATGCCTTCTCCTGTCAAGGACCTGGAGCCCTCCCGGTTGTAGCTCGGCTCCCGGCTGCCTCTGTTCCATCTTCAGGGACGAACAGACAAAGGACCAATGCGTCCTCTTCACACAAGAACTCCAACGATCCTCAGGACCGGCTGTCCTCCCATCCTCTACTGCGCACGTCAGCAGGAGCTTCCGTCCATGGGATGGCCCCTGCTAGAATTCACTCTTCCACTACGGACCTTCTGGATCCCTCAGTTGATGCCTCACTCCCGGCTACCTCTGATCTGTCATTAGGAGTGGACAGGCAGAGGACCAATCCATCCTCTCCACACAGAACCACCGTCCTCAGGGCCAGCTGGCCTCACCATCATATGTATCACTGTGCATTGTCTCTACGCAGCCTTCTTGGATTGGGCTACTTCACCTCTTGCTGTCAACTTCCGCCTCCCTTTTCCTCCAGGATTTAATGCTGTTGTTTAACCAAGGAATATGATATCTCTCCGCACTGCCACCATCTGCGCATCCTACTGCGCAGCCCTACTTTCTCATTTAAAAACGTTCCACGCTGTTCACTCGCTCCCAGCTGTGCACCGTCCGCTGTGTCCTATCCTATCCTCTGTTGGCCATCCTCATGCCTCGTGCCTAAAGTACACTGAGGGATGGATCCTCATCCAGCATTCCTCGCTCCGCATCCCCTCCAGACCCTCCGATTGCGGATGACATCGACATTCTCGAACTTACTTCGGACCAAGATTCGTTGGAGCCGCCTCATCTGCCGCCCAATCCTCTTCTTTCCGAACCATCCGCTCTGATGCCTTGTGACACTGCAACCACGTCCCTGATCCCCTGCAGTCAGCCTCCGCCAGCACGGGATCTGCGATCCCTTGCTGATGAACTATCTTGTACTAAGGGACGTTATGCTTGCGATAAGCTTCATTCTAAGCCCGGAAGGTTTCTGGCAAGTTGACCTCCTCCATGGGTCCGCAACTCACTTCTCTTGATTAATCCTTGCACTCGTCCCGTCCTTCGGTAACAGGGCGCTCCACCACTCAGCGGACCAACGATCCGCTTACTTCGTCCCACGTGCATACCCTCATGGACTCATCACTCCAAACTTGTAAACTGAAGGCTCCAGTCTACGATTACACTTCAGCCTGGCTGGCTTCGATTCCTAAGTGTCACAGGCCTTCCCTCGACAATGCAGGACCTTCGTCCGCCCCGGACGAACCAACCGTCCTATCCTTTTTCAGAAGACTTAGTCCTCCGTCCTCGTCCTGTTCTATCCTCGGTCCTCCGTCCTATCCCATCCTCCTTCCTATTCTTTACTATGGCTTCATCCTAGGACGCTTAGATACAGACAAGGGACATCTACCAAGACTATGTCCTCGTCCCCCTCTTCATCAATTCATGGCTTGTCGCCTCCCCAAATATTGCAATACCCTGAATTTTACGATTATACATACGTAAAAAAAAAACAAGGGGGTGACAGGAGGATACAACTGCATGGTCCCGCCTACAGCACTACACCCGCTGACTGCGCAGTGTTGCAGTGTCTCACCGCCAGACTCCTCTACAGTCACTCACCTCGCGATCGCTGCGTGCCTTACAGTTTTCGTATCCTGTTCATCATTTACCATGTCCACCTCTTCTTCATCTGAAGATCCTGTTACCCGAAGTTACACAAACCAAAGAAGGGAATGTGTCCTCATCCAAGGCTTGTAATTGCCTAGGTCTTTCAAAAAAAATTCTTGAACGTATCACTTCGATCCTCTTCCTCATCCTCGTCCTCACCTCATCCTCGTCCTCATTACGTGTGACGGACAGGAACGTAACTGCTGTATTTGCATCTCCGTCAAGTCAATGGACTATCATTCGACGAAAGCAACATCAATCAAGACAGCGGATGAATTACGAGCTCTGAAGCAAGCCTAAGTACAACTCCAAGTCCAAAAAAAAAAAAAACCTTCTTCTTAGGGTTCGCTGGTCCGCCGGTCCGGCTGACCATCCCGTAGGATGTGTCCTACTCATCCTCGATCTTAGGATGATCCCCACTAGGATGCTCTCTGCTTCCAGGGACCTCTTGGTTGAAGCTTCACTCCCGACCACCTTCATTTCGGCTTCAGGGGCAGCTTGGGGAAGGACCGATCCATCCTCTCCTCGGACAAGGATCCATCCGCTATCCTCCCGGTACTGCTGTCCTCCTTTCCGTCCGAAGCAACTAGAAGTACTTTTCGCAAGGGCCGATCCAATATGGACCACATCCCCTACATTTCGCAAGCAACCTCCTCCAGGACGACCATCCGCATTCTACCTGCCTTATGTCCACAAATACTCTCCTCCGTGCTGTCAACGATACATACTCCCATGAGCACAAACTGATAAACCGTCGTTGTCATTCCCTTCGTGTGAACCATGCTCTGCTCCGTGTACACAATGCCCGAGTTTCGTCAAGTCCTGCATCTCCACCTTGGAGGGCCTACTACTGTGCCCATTCCCATGTTCAACGTCTAAAAATTGCCCCCATCCTCTGCCACAATCCGTTCACCGCTTCGTTCTCGTCCTGCGGACCTACCTTCATCGCGGTCCCTAGCTGCGCTTTACCAAGAAGCTCCTTCACCATTACCATCCCTACCCTTCTGACCCTCAATCGTTGTAAGCAGCCTCAGGACACACAAGACACTATCTTGTTGTGACCTTTTCTTTCTAGCTAAACGCGGATGCGCAGTTGGCTCCGCTATTGTACTGTGTTTCAAACACAAAAACAAACAATCAAGTTCGACAGATGGGAACCCAAACTTGGCAACGGACAGCTTGGCGTCCCCCCCTCTTGCATCTCATGCGGTTTTGCACCCAGTCTTCACGTCAATGCATCCTCAACTACATGCAACCTAGTCTACATCACTTTTAGCAGTATGTTTGTTCTACCATCCGCTCACACTACAAACAACTACACACCCGTTCCCGTACGTCCACCTCACCATTCTCTCCATCCGCTTCCTTGTTATCACTTCAAGATCTTTCATCCAAGGCCACAGGCGTAGCACTACTTTCCTTGTCCTTCCCTACACGACATTTCTGTCTGTCTCTGATTCCTCGACACAACGATCTTCAGCATGGATTCCGCTCATCCGCCTCCTGTGTGGGGACGATACAATCGTGATCCTCGCGTCCCTGTTAGGACCTTATCCTCACACTTTCGGCTTTATGAAACCATACCTTCACCCTTTCACAAAGTGTCTAACATTCAACGATCAGCGTCTCTTCTTCCTCTGGAAAATCTTTCCTTTGATCCTCATCCTACACCAACCTGCTGCTTTTTTCTTGATTCAACTTCGAAACTGTGTTCCACATTTCCAGTTTACCACGGTGTCCACTCCTCACATCCGCTGCAAGTTTGCTGCATCATGCGCTCGCCATACACATTCTCACTTTCCACATCCGGACGGTATTCACTCTTCACGTCTTCTGATCATAAAGACACTCATCATCAGCTTGGCCACTTCACACACTTTCCAGAGCCTGTCCTACGGACGGTGTCCGCTTCTCAAGTTTACTAAAGAACTTATGGTGACAAGCGCCATCAGCCTGTCCGCTTCACACTTGGGAGCACCATCCTTCCCAACTAGGTAGGCGATTTCGGAATTTTATCTGATTTCCTACCTTGTACCCCACGGTGTTAAGACCCCTACTTGCGGTTCCTTCTTCTGCTTCTGTTAACCTTTATTGAATTATAACGTTTTTCCGCACTGCCTGACGTCAGTGCGGAATGTAACCTTTCCGAAACAGCGGATCGCTCCTCAGCCCGCAAATAGTTTCGGCTCTTAGTGAAATTGGTCCAGGACTCAGGGTTGTCTTCACCAAGGACTAGTTCCCGTGGATGCCGGCTTGTACGAGAGGGGACAACGAACCTAGCCCACCTCCGGGTTACAAAGTCCACTATAAAAATAGGTAATTTATATTTTCGTCGGCTATAAAAAGACTAAAATTGCAGGGCCTGCACCTGCTTAATTTTAGTTTTTATTGCCTAACCGAAAATATACATTACCTTAACTCCCACCCAGGCCTCCCCTCCATTGTCTAGGTTCTGGGTGAGGAGAAATAATGACATCAGACGGCTGCGCCGAGTATATATAGCCAGCCCTTCCCTGCACATGCGCAGTAATACAAGCCCGGCTGAGAAGCCAACTTTCAAGCTTCTTGGGGAATAATAGTTCAAAAAAAGGGAATCGCTATAAAAATAGGTGATGATATTTTCGGTTAGGCAATAAAAACTAAAATTAAGCAGGTGCAGGCCCTGCAATTTTAGTCTTTTTGAAAGTACTTGCATTAATTGTCACAAACCTATAAAATAATCAAGCCCTGGTTAATAGCTGTATTTGTTTTAACACATACCTAGTTTCCGTTTTTTTTTTTGGGGGGGGGGGGGGGGGAGAGGCAGAGTGAAGGAGTGCTGTCAAAACGTCAACCTCGTTGATATTAAGCAATCTGTAACGTGTTTGATGTTCGTTTAGAACTTTAGGCTACATTCCTGCCAACGTAGCGTATTTATCGGCCTACTGCTTTTAAACTTTGAGGCTTGCAAAAGGTTCTTTCTGAAATTTGCCGGTTAGTCACAGTCTTTGTATGAACAAACGTCCCTCAGTGCAACAGGATTAATGGGCAATGACGTGGTCGATGATGACAATGACTAAACTCAGACTGTTGCATCAACCACGAGAATTGATCGTGTTGTAGATGAAATAAAAGACTAGGAACTCATTTCCGTGGTTCAAGGATTTCACTGGCTTGAAATTCAATACTAGACCTTCTGGTCTCCTAGGGCAGTCTTAACTTTCTCCAGGAACGAATACGCCTCTCACAGCCAAAATAGATTACTCACTTGAGCAGGGTAGGAGGAAAAGGAATGCCAAATTTAACTTTCCATTGAAATAGCATCGAAATAGATGAAACTAGTAGCTGCTTTCAACAATTTATCACCAGAGGGCTCTGTCGTCAAGTAACAGGAAGCGCATAGCATCATGGGGATTGAAACTACTTAGCGGCACTAACGCAAATTGATCATGATAAGAATAAAAAATTAATTGCTTAAAAATACCATATCTCAGATTAGGACATTAAAATAATTTTAAGATAGATCAGAACTGTCTGACCAAGTTGTAGTTACGAGTGGCGCTAAGTGTAACGCATGGTTTTGTGTATCAAAAAGCGTCCTAGCGGCCGCTTTGGCTGAAGCTTTTTCCGTGGTTCACGTTTCTTGTAACGAACTGAATACGGTTTGAATCGAACACAGAATAAGTTCTTCAACTTCAGACGTTCCCATGCACAAGTATTTCGTCAATTTCTGAAGGAATTGTCGCTATTGACAAAGTTACCATGATAACTATGCCGCCATTTTTAGTCTTCTGTACGCCGTAACCGGCGAGAAGACTATTGCAACGACTTTGTCCGTCCGTCCGTCGCTTTTTTCAACTTCGCAACAGTACCAGATATTGACGACCATTGTTTACAAGGTCCATTGTTTACAACGTCCATTGTTTAATAGACTGCTTCGACGCGTCCATTGTTTACAACGTCAAGTTTAATAGACTGCTTCGACGTAACTAAATTAAATAATAACATCAGTTGTAGTGCATGATAGAGATGTGCGCCTCAACATTGGAAGTGGAGGAACCGTACAGAAGACCGGTGCGACTAGGCAGTCGCTGTAGCCGCTTGTTTATTTCAAGTTTCGCCTCCTACGAGAACCTGACACGTGCTGCCCTCTGGTGCCGTTGATGAAAGCAGGTATTATTTTATTCCATGTTTTCAGAAAGCGTCACTTATCTACCCTGATGACGGTCACCAACAAATCTGTGCCAGAAATATTTAAGAGGATTTTATAAACTGACCTGTGAAGCATTGCGTATTGGATATTCATTTATCAGTCACTTAGTAATGCACTTCCATTTAATAACATAATTATTACATTACTAGTAAAAATTCTAGCTTCTTTATTTGTAAATAAGATTTCTACATATATGGCAACTGTAGAAATAAAGCACAGGAAAGCCACAGGAGAGGTGCCCTCAAGGTCGTCTACAGTTGAGCGAAACTATTTCAGAAGGATATGTAATTAAAAACTGATCAGTATTTACGTAAAAGATTCAACTATCTCTTTTCAGTATGTGACGTAATCTTTTTTTAAACTACGTTTCTAGGATAGGAAATGCAAAAAATGCCTGAGCGCGCCACCTTTCTGGGCTTTTCAAATCTAGTCATTGCCGCCTCATCACCCCCCCCCCCCTCCCCCTCTTCCTTTTCAAATGTGGCGTTCCTAAACCGTCAGCCCAAATCGTCAGCCCAGATCTCATTTGCAACTGATGTCGCTAAATCCACTCGCTCTAGAAGCGTAAGAACACAAAATAAAGCAATACAAACAAAAACGTCCAGTGTGTCGTAAGAAAAGGGCTATATATGATTGAAGTTTCACTTAATTTACTTGTTAAAAAGTACACGGATAAAAATTGATGATCTTTAACTGAAATAAGCAAATGTACAATTGAGATAAACACAAAATAAAGCAATAAAACGGACTTGCTACTTCAAAGGCATGTGTTGTAGCTAAAATCATTCAGTATGTTAATCAGCTTGCCTGCCATAACTTCCCTCATATTGTACGACCATTGGTAATTATAATGGCTGAATAACGGAGTTTCAACTAGATGTCTGTGAAATATGTTGGGCAACGCCTTGAAGAGTATAGCAATGTCAACTGCAGAGGCGAATGGGTCGTTGTTACTCCAAAATATAGCCGTTGGTGCTGTCACTAACGAAAAGTTGTACAGTGGTGGTGAAGACTGAAAAAGACAAATAACTGCAATGAATAATTGAGATCAGGAAACACTATTTTAACCTCTCTAACACAATTATTATTCAAATTAGGCTCCTTCTAGTATAAGTCTAGACGGTATTCAAATAAGTATTAGTATTATTACTAATATTAATATAAAGAAAAGAAAATTTTTAGAATAATAGAACTGTGAGATTATATAATATAAAAACTATTACACAAATTTATTTAAAAACAGCAGAATAAGTAACATTGAAAGGGCAAGAAACATGAATCCATCCTACATTTTACCAAGATATGGAATAACACATACAGAAAAAGAAATAAGAAATGTTACATTCCAAATATTTTTAGTAAACTACCAAAAAATATGCTGAACTTTCCTAATATAAAGGAAATGAAACTAAAGGTAAGAGAAATGTGGACTTAAGAGTCGACTACGTATGAAAAAAAATGATAAAAGAAGAAAAATGCTAAATTTTGTTTGTGACTTCTAAGTCACCACTGAAAAAGATTAAACAGCTACTTAGCGCGGCTGGAGCCTGTAGCTAGAACCCGCCCCGGTAGTGCAGTGGTTAGAGCACCCGGCTAGTAAACGGGAAGTCCTGGGTTCGAGTCCCAGTCCGGGCAGTTGTCTATTTTTTCTTTCTCAGAATAGTGTATCTTGTATCCTCACAAGGCTAGTCTTTAATGCAGACTCTTCTTTGCTTCGTTTATCCTTTACCTTCTGATGTCTTCTTTATTCATTATTTATGTATTTATGTGTATGTGTAATGAGATGTAAAATAAAAAAAAAACTAACGCAACTCATTGCGCAACGTTGGGTGTACGTATGCTTAAAATTAATGAATGGGAGGTTTTTGGATGCACATGCAAGCTGTTTCATCAGCTTCGAGCAGCACAATTGTATATATTGCAGTTGAATAAAATTATTATTGTTACTATTCAAATTAGTATTGATACTAAAGTAATCGAATTTAGTATTCGATAGGCCTGATTCACTGATGCTTAGGCGACGGACGACATTACATGTGTATTTTAGAAGTTGCTGGGAGCAGGACATTGAGTTACAAGCATAAAGAATGGTATTGATACATTAAAAACAAATTTGTTGATTTTTAGTGTATTTTTTTTTTACCGTTTATCAATTTTTTATCCTATTTCACCTAAGTGTCCACTAGTTGCACCTGAATGTCCGGACGATTAAGAGCCCATTTATAATATTGATTTCGAACTAGAGTTTTTCCCATGCTCAACGCTTAAGCGCGACCATTTACAATTGTAGAGCAGGTGGGCCAATGCGCGCGTTTTGCTATTTTGAAGCGTCACGCGAATATCTACTGGAGCTAGATCGGTGAGCGCCAAGCGACGCTCGCACGCTTAGTTGTTGCATGCTGGGATAAAAAAAATGGCGGCATCAACGGATTCCATCGGTGCCAGAAGAAAGGAAAACATGGTGTGCTAAAAGGTTGAATGCTCAAAATAAACGGCCATATATCTTAATTACAGTGACCTTGACTCGTATGGCATCGAATCTTGGTGCTATAGAAGGGAGAAGTTGCGAAACAGCATAGTTGGAACGGAGTATCGGCCAGCATTATCAAGCTCACGCGCCTGCTCACGCGTTTGATTTGTAAATGAAAGAGCGTTTGCTTTAGCGTGACGATACCACGAGCAGGGCAAGCCGATTGTTCGCGCGCATTGCTTTGCACATGAACTGGCGTACGTGTCGAGCACCACGCTCACGCACAAGCTTTATATTGTAAACGCAGCCTAAGCCATTGACCCTGCGACGTTGGAGTGACCAATAGTGATGCACGAGGAAGTAGGATCCAAAATAAGTCGCTGGAATCCCCCCTATATGCCTAGAAGGTCAAAATTGCTGCAGTCGTATGGTTGGTGTTCCGTTTATCGATCGATTTTGACGTCGTTCTTACACCATCTCGCGTCGTGATGCAACCACGAGCAGCCAGTCTGGTTTGGCCTTTAGATGAATCCTGGTGTTTCCTGGTGTAACTCCATACCCTGCCTGGTAAAATTCGAGCCAAGGCAACTGGCCGAACCTTTAATAACAATCGAAAAAATTACAAAAATGAGAAAACAATCCCCCCCCTCCCCCCACTTGAGATTCTCTAAATATTCTGTTAATACACAGCGAGAATGGTACCCTTCCTCTGCGCACCCCAAGCATCCTCAGGATGTTAAAAGTTAATTAAGTGGTTCTCAGTAGTGCACACATGGGGACAGTCTTAAACAAAAATTACGGTCTCGCATCAACGTTTTAATTGTGAGTGTAAATTATAAAATTTTAAAGATAAGCTATCATGTTCAAGTTTCGATTTCAAAGTGTAACGTATAGGCTAAACTTTCATTTTGCCCGTCGTCTAAGTGTCCAGTGGTTTACGTCCAATGCTAAAGTATATCGCCTAAGTGTCCACCGCCTAAATGTCCATCGCCTAAAGTGTCCATCACCTAAATGTCCGTATTAATTTTTGATGTTGAAGATGTAATTTAACCAGGAGCAGGCCAATGACTGAACTCCTATGTAAAATCAAAATTAGGTTCCAAGACACAAGGGGTAATAGTCAACCAAAGAAAGTGCCCAACCAGAAAGCTCAAAGCCTGGATCGATCAACAGACAGAAGGTTACAAGGTAAATGCAATACAACTTGACTGTGAAAATGCAATGTAACTGTAAAATGTCAATAAGGTTACGTGCAGGGAGCTTGGATTATACGTAGCTTTGATAGGGTGGCCTTACTTACTATTAGGCTTTACCGTGAGAAACCGTGTGAGATTTTGAGAGCTGCTTCAAACGCGTCTGACGTCTCTGCTCCCATTTTCTCGCCATTTTACCGATTCTTGCATCTCATTGGCTTTTGATTTTGCTGATGAATCGATACAAAATTGGACTAACAAACGAACGAGTACTCATCATCAAACGTAAGCCGGACCGCTCCAGTTGTGCAAATTGTTTTAAAGTGCATTAACCTACCAGTACAATTTGACAATGCGACTGAAAATAGCAACGTTTGTCATCAGACGGAGAGCACCGCCACAAGCGATCATCATAAAGCATGCCATTGTTTTGGTTTCTACGCAACGACGTCAGCTTCTCGTCTTGGGTAATCTGGTAAGAATTTGTCGTTTTGTTTTAATGTGTATTTTAACGTTCAGCAAAGATTGAACGATCAGATATTTCATAATTATTCATAAATTTCGTTAAAAACTACTCGCTAGTTGAAACAACCTTTTTGTTGGTTTGAAAAACCAGCGTCGTCTGCTTCGAGGATTGGTTTGGAAGCAAAACCTTCATCAACTGAACCTCGCTCGTGTATATTTTGCCACGGGAAATAGCTGCGCTCTAGCTCAGACGCGTTCAACTAGTGGGTCCACCCTATCAAAGCTACGTTTAATCCAAGCTCCATGGTTAGGTGCATATCAGGTAAATGCAATATAACTGTCAGATAAAAGAGTTATCTCCTGCTGTTGTCCTGTAGTGACGTCATTTAGAGGCTAAAGTGAAATAGCAGTGTCCCTTGCATTTTCTAGTAACCATGGGTGTCTGGTGAATTTGAGACCAATCCAGACATGAGTGCTAAATTTAAGACTCAGGTTGAAATGTGACATTTCCCCATTACTGCAGTTCACTCAAATGCTGTAAAGATTTAGAAGTATCAGCTAGAAAGTTATTAATAGGTGTAGTTATTATACCCTTGTCACTTGTTCTTTAACTAAAACTATTGTTTAACACTGAGCGTTCAATATGACAATTGCTTAAACAAAACAAAACAAAATAGTAAATCCAGTTATCCACACCCTGCAATTTATCAATTAGCAGTCGTGCCTGGCTTCGCACAGGGTTTTGTTTCGCCCGGAAGTTTTGTTTAGCGGTGTGCATCCACTGCTTGGTTTGTTTGGCATGTAACTTTCCTTCTTTTCGATTCATGGTTTTGTTTCGCCCGTGGTTGTTTCCCAATGTTGCCTGGACGTCTGGTTGCTGGTAACATCTAGTGGACGACTTTCTAAGCTCGACTCTTAACAGTACTTTTTTAGGCTCTTAGCTTGCAAAGTGCAGCAATGACTTGGCTCCACTTACTTGATTGTCGACTCCATCCTTTCACTTCGGCTCTCACGATTATTAGTTTAGTGATGGTGCCGGTAAAACACACACCACTACCATTCACCATATCCAGGTTTTATTTCCCTCGAGTGACGTTTTCAAAAATTGCTGGTCTACCAATGGACTTACATGAACCACCTCATGTCCATACCTAAAACTGGGTTCGTACACCAGAGACAAAACCATTTTCAAGGCCTTTTCAAGGCTTTTCAAGGCCAACTCGAAAACAATTTCAAGGCCATTTTGAACACCAAATTGTTAAAAATTACCTTAAAATAAATTCAATCTTTTTGCTAGCCTATACTCTATAATTGAATAAACGTCCAATTAAAAGTTATTTATTTTGCGCCAATCGCAGGACAAGTTGCCTTTCCAATACTGAACTTATACGTGAATACGTAAATACGAACAAAGGAACGTCGTGTCGTTAACAGTAGGTAAGCATTAGTTAAGCGAACTATTTTTTATTTATGAATTTAAGCATAAATTGACTGTATTTCATCAAACATAGCACACTAACAAAATTCAAGGCCATTTCAAGGCTCTTACAAAAAAAATGCCAATTTTCAAGGTTTGTTGAATTTTTGGTTTTGAAATTTAAGGTTTTTCAAGGAATTCAAGACCGTGTACGAACCCTCCTAAAATGACACTACAAGGGCTGATGAGCATAAAACAAAAATGGTAAACATCAATATATTATACACAACTTCTTACCGTTCCATAAACTTGCATATTCTTTTCTTCTTCATAATCAAAATATGCAAATTTCTTCGATGCGATCATCTGTGTAATGAAAATAAATGCAATCGTAATGTAAAAGATTTGGATGTAAAAACAAGAAACGATCCAGTAAGCTCGAATCCAGTAACCAAAGTGTTCCAGATAATTTCGCAAAGTTGGTCAGATAAATATTAAGTAAAACCAGAGTGGCATAAAGGAGAGCCTGTAGGACTCGACAGAGTATCCATGGTAATATTACCGCATGTTCCATGTCTCGTTCTGGGTCACGACCCCGTGCAGCCAAATGTGGAATGACCAATCGTAACTATTTACCGGACGCTGTAAAGGTTTTAACCTTATAAATAAGTGCCAAAATAATTACAACTCGTGCTTAGATTAGTCCAGACAAGCGACGCCTCTGTGTGCAACAGCGTTTCACGAGCGTGAATCAGTACAGCAAAAAACCTCATCAAGCCAAGGCCGACTGGGATAGAAATCGCATGTTTCGCCTCCTGACTCAACGCCAGTTCAAGCGCTTGCCAGAAAGTTTGCGCATTTTAGTGTTGCTTTGGTAAAATAAGATTCTGACGATGCTGAATGAACTGGCCTGTGGTCGGGAAAAGAAACTCACAGCTTCACTCCCAGATGACCTTGTGACAACATGGATGCTCCCAAGTCCTACGAAGGTGTATGCATTTATTAGCTCCTGGTAACACGCCCTGGTAACCTCTCTACCCCATTAAAGTAACCTGCCTAAGGACATGTGCCCATCGCACATCCATCTGTAGTTTACATTTTCCGGATTGCAGAAGAGCTACTTACGAGCTGCTTCTCTAGTGGCTTTGCTGTCAATGACGATGAGAGCATATATTAGAAAGTTAGCTAGATATAGCATCCTATTTCTTCCATTTTTACGCTGGAACCACGCTGTAGTTGCAGCTACTAATACGTCTGATAATGCTTTGCTTTCGCGCTGCTTTGAAGGCAAAAGCATTAGCAGAGGCATTAGCAGCCGCAACCCTCTAGGGCCCCACGTAGAACTGGAAGAAATAAGATGCTATATCTCGTTAGCTTTCTAATCTATGCTGATAGTCTTAGCTTGCATACGTATGTGGTATAAAAAATTAATTTCTGACCTAACTTTTCATTGATGCATTGCTTTCTCCTGGATGAAACTGAGATCAGTGACAATGGAATTCAATGTCAGCAAGGGTCTCCAAGAATCTACCTGGGAATAAGCTAATTAGAGAGAGGATCCTGCTTAAATACCAGCCAGCCTGTTATACGCCATCCCCATTTCAATTACTATTGTAAAGAAAAAAATGCAGTATAGCTAGAAATTGTAAATTTTGGTCTTTCAGTAACTAGCAATCACCACCATCAGTTTTCCCATCTTATCAAATTTTCGCCTTGTTACGCAGCAAGTCAATGTTGACAAACCAGCGTGCTAAAGCAAGAACTCGATCACTAAGCTCCGGCATTTGTTCGTGTAAGCCATACTAAATTAAGCCGCCTCAAAAGTACTTCTTCAACAAAGCATGAAGAACTCTGTTTCAATGTAATCTAGGATTTGAGCACATCAGGAGATTCGCTTGTTTTGTTAGCCCAGTTTGTAGTGCGAAAATTCGTCAAGTTGAATGCTATAAATCGTACTTAAGCTATAGCACAGAGGCTTAATGCTGCTAACACTCTACGTTCCTAAAAGAATTCTCTAAGCGGGCAAATTTGTAAAAGGTAAACTGCTGTTAAGTTTTCTATTTTAAGTGAGATAATCTGATGGACTGGGTAAACAGCAGGCACACTTTAAACGCGTGAATTGCGAACAAGTACTCTATGCAGGCAGAACAATTATTATATGCAGCTAAAGTCTACTGTTTACTCAGTCCATCAGATTATCTCACTTCGAATAGAAAAGTTAACAGTAACTTAACCTTCTACAAATTTACCCTCTTATGGACAAGTATGTTTCCCTGGTCGCCATTCTACTCGCACCTGTTAGAAGACGGACGGGACTACTGATGTCATTCTACCAATTGGAATGATGCCCAGGCCAATCTTGCCCAGGCGAAACTAATAATTCGTTTGAACGTGAAAATGAAGTTTGTTAATCACGTGTGATTTGTGTATGTGTAGACCTAACTGCGCAGCATCATTCTGTCATGATCTTTAGCGGTGGCACTGTAATCCTGCTTGCTGTGTTCGTGCGCCTCAAAGACAAGTTCGTAATTACAGATCCAATAAGTGGTACTCAAATTCTTCGGCGGCATCACTAACGGTTGATATAGTATCACCATAGCCTAACTAGATTACACACGGAACGATCATGTCGGCAACGGTTGAACTTTCAGAATGAACGACGTGATTAAACCAAGAAATGGACGTACTGAAAC
>JAHWFP010201966.1:0-18478 GCA_023313725.1 Lithobius niger | reverse complement strand
AAAAAAAAATGTAGTTATTTTGACTTCCGGTGCTAGTCACCTTATAAGCGATGCAACATCGCTCTGAACAAGATATTCAAAATTAAAGTAAGCAGGCATATGCTAAGTTAAACAGTTTGCTATGCAACGCTTAGTGACCGCTGATTTTACGGAAGCATGCATTAATCTAAGTTAAACAGGTTGCCGTGCAACGCTTAGGTTCTCAGGAAAATTTTTACAGATGCCGCGCAACTTCTAAGTTAAACAGCTTGCGTTCGCAACGCTTAGATACCGTATGTTACGGATGCCGTGCTATTTCTAAGTTAAACAGTTTGTAGATACAACGCTTAGATACCGGGATAAAAATTTTCCGCATGTCATGCATATTCTAAGTTAAACAGCTTGCCATGCAACGCTTAGATACCGGGAATTTCACGGGTGCCTTGCATTTTCTAAAATAAACAGTTTGCAATTCGCAATGCTTAGATGCGACACTGCCGTGCTCCGGCAGATTAGTGCAAACCCGAATTAGAATAAAATATATAATACAGCAGCATAAATGAAAAGAAAAAAAAATGCATTATATGATTGCTGCAATTCGATTTAAAATTTAAATCATAGGTTTCTGGAATTTTGGAATTCCAGTCTTCTAAATACGCCTGTGCTCTGGTCGCTTACGTTCAGAAGGACCAGTGCAGGTAGCACATGGCATAAAACGGTTCTTTTCCAGGTAAAAGAGCTCGTTTTCAAGGTAATTACCTTACAGACAAATCACTCTATAACAAGCACTCTAGTAACGAATACGAGTCGCTAGAGCATCGCACGACATTAGGGTCGAGAATTGTACAGATCACAATTCTGGCGGTATAACATATTTATTGTGAGGCAACGCAATAATTTCTTAAAATTCATGTTTGCTGGCGGAACCTTCCTGTTAGGTTCGACCTGAGCATGTAGTCAAAATGGGTTGACACACATATACATGAACAAGGTTCTTAAAATGCCATGATAGACGGCTTTCCGTATTGGTCGGTTTGAACTGTCGCTTGGTAGTCAAAAGGGAAAACAGACAAACATGAATACACACGTTTCTTAATAAGCTACGATTGACGGCTTTCCCCCGGGTTAGTCTAAACTGTCTCGTAGTAGTCAAAATGGGTGAAACAAATACAAATAAACACATAATATATTGTACACGCCACATCAACCAAACCGCATATATGAATGAGTTGCAGTACTCGCTATACCGTTTTGAATAAATGAAACATAGACTCAAATACAGACACTAACAAAATACCACCTAAACGTGGAGTATGTGGAAACGATTTAAATATTAAGTACGCAATAAGCACACAATCGTGAAAATTTTCATTGGGAATAACAGTAAATGACACTTACATTAAGGGGTTAAGCGAATACGACTTAACGGGGTAATAAAACAGGTATCCTGTCCCCCTCCCTTGTTCAAATGCTTATTTTTGTTACTATGTAGCATGATAATATTACTAAATAAGTAAAAAGCATGATGAAACCGATTTGATAACTTGGTCGCCAGTTTGAGTCCCAATATGAGACCAAACAAGTGATACATTCAGAAACATACAAGTTTCCGGGCGACTCATGTATGTGGCATGCATGTGATATTTTATTATTTATGAAAACTGTGTATTCCGATGAAATCTCGTTGCTATTGGTACTACAAGAAAATATTTAAATTTGACAATGTCAAATAGTACTGTTCGAATCGAACCATGGATATTCCATATTTTATTAATTATTTATTTGCCCAAGGGAGCAATCAAAGTCACGTTTGGCTATAAAAGTGGCTTTTCTTCCAAAGGTGAAGAGGCAAGAAACGAGATTTCAAAGGGAGAATGTTGAAAGTTAATGAAGCATAGCTAGTAACGCTTGTGTTTTCTTTCACTCCCCCAGCTAGAGCAGAAAAGTAGGCCAAATGGTTGGCAACGTAATTACCGAGGGTAGAGAAAAACCCACTCAGCCTTGAACGACCTTGGCCGGACCAGTGGCCAACTCGAGGTCGAAAGTAGAGCACAACACGATATGGGAAAGTGCCACGCCTCCCTCGTCGAAAGCGAGAGGGTAAACAAATCCATGTGGCCAGCCCAAGGAAAACGAAATATCATTTATTTCAGATCAACAGCAACAAAGTTGATTTTATAAAATATTGAGTTCAGTCACATGGAGAATGCGCTCTCGAGTCTTGCATGCATTTAAGCCATACAGTATTTTATTCCAAAATTCCACCCAGACTAGTATTGCTTAATTAATGAAGCAATTTAATCTTGCAGTACATAATTATTGCCCTGATTTCTGTGAAGGTTGTTTTTTTACCTCAAAGAAAGGTTCGTTTTTCCTAGTCACACGGCAATTAACTTTGGGCCGCCGGTGAATGCGAAATTTTTGCTTAATTATGTAAAGCAGTTTCTGTTATAAATGAACTGGGTTTGGAAGCTAAAATAAGGAACCACTAAAAAGGTACCATGATTTTAGAATGAACAGGGATTATGTACGGAAACAATTAATGGCTTAATTAATATTCATAACAGAAACAATACAATTAATTAATTAAATGCATAACTGCATAATATCATACATTTATTAAATGCATGAGCCGAATATTTATTCGGATAGATCAAAACGACTCCAGATAGCAATTATAATTGGGAGTCCTTCTTCAAAGACGACCGAGAGGCGGCAAGATCATTTGAGACTGAACAAGTGTAATTACACCTATTGTTAGAGTTTAAAAGATGGCATTACCAGCTGACATTATTTACGACAGTTTCGTAGAAGCTAAATGACTTTCTAGAACTAGATTTAATTACGATAAGATCGTCGCTCATGATCGATCACTACGTGGAATAACAATAAGTCCCTCCCACACGGGATGGCGGCATATACCTTCAAAGTGCCGCGTACGGGGAACAATTAATGAACCCAAACGCAACAATAGAATGATTGACAGGCGGAGAGGTCCCAATTGACGATAAGGGCCCAAGCTGTCCAAATGTTACTATATTTAGCATTTCAATAATAAATCAATACTACAATGGATTGATCATGGCCGATAACGCCACAGTATTTAAGCTGAACCGCGGAATGCGTGATATCATCCGATCACCAGCAGCTTACCAGACGCTAACTAGTTCACGCCAGTCAAATTCCGAAGGCCGCAATCCAGAAGTACGCCAGGCAGATTTCCGTGCCGAGCTAGCGACGGGGCTTCGCCGCTCAGCCGACCCGTGGGCCCATGGCCGCACTCAAGCTTTCAATTAATGAGCTAAGTATTCTGATTGATTAGCGATAGCTAATTGTGTTTATGCTTAACTAGTACCAATCCGTACGCTACTAAATTAACCCGAGATTCCTTTAATTTAACTCAGAGAATATAATAATGATTAGGTTTACCGCTCGACTTAATCCGTAATGCCATTCGTTAAACTCATGTCAAATCATTGTAATCATACAATCAAATCATAATAATCTGTCACTGATTTAATTGGTCATATGTGGGGTCAATATTGTGTACAGCGGAGCGTTGATTAAAGGCCCAGTATAATTGGATGTTTGCTTATTATTCAGCCTACCTATTTTATACTTGATTAGTGTTTATTACAATTGTTTGCCCTTATGCCATCCTGAACGATAATGTTTATTCTAGTCAAATGGTCACTGGAATAGAACATTACAACATGGGGTAAACAATGTTCGAGAAGCACAAGTCCGACGAGTAGGGGAAAATACGCGTGGCTACAGTTACACTGTGATACTCTTTGCAAATTTATCCTAGCACAGGAAAAAAGTTTGCACTAAGTTTCCAATAGCTGTTTCGATTTTAGAAATTGATTTTTGCATCATTTTTAAGATATACAGTGTTTTCACATTTTTGGTAACCTGCTCAATACGTTTTAACATGAATCGCGCAATTAAGACAGAATGATGAATTGTGGGATGTGTATTCTAGAACGATATATGACAGAGAGAGAGAATATGGTAATCCTACAATATATTTATTTATTTATTTTAATTACAAAATTATTGTAACCCCCTACAAAAAGCATAACAGCAATTTCAAATTAAAATAATAATTTCACGAATCTCATTCAGGCGAGAGCAGAGACGATACAGGCACGAAAGGGGAACATTAAGGGACTCCGCCATATTCTTCTTGCCTGAATGAGATTCACAAAATTGTTGTTTTAATCTGAAATTGCTGTCATGCTTCTTATAGAGGATTACAATAATTTTGTAAATAAAATAAATAAATAAATATATTGTGGGATTAGCCTTTGGCGAATCTCATCTGATCTCATTCAGACGAGAACCGGAAGTTGGCTGGCGTCATGTTGCGTTGTTGACGTCGGCCAAGCGTTGGCTGGAAGGCAGATTGCAAAGGTTTGTAATGCATTGTTTCTACTATAGTTGCCACCCCTTGCCTAAACCTGCATAATTACTTTGAATAAAATCAAGTTCATTTAACCGAAATACTCCTTGTGTGGTCTCCCTTCTTTTGCTAACCGATTATTTATGTGATTGTATTGCTGTTAACAAACCGCCGGCTGGTACGAGGTAACATCTTTGTACACTGTAATCCTTGATAAATTCAACAAGGAGGATTTACGAGAGATTTACAGTGGTGTCAGGTTAAAGATTCGATCTAAACCCACGCCTAGATTAAGTTGATAACAGCAAACGATCACATTAGTTAAGCAGGGAAGAGATCCGAGCGTAAATAAATAAAAATAAATAAATAAAGTAGGTAGGTTAGCCTGAACTTTCAACCGAAAATACGATTCAATAAACCATGACTAAAGCTAAAAGATCTACTTGTAGTGGGAATTTAAACAGATTTCCTGCCAACAGGAAAGGTTTAAATCAGGGCAGGACGATTTGGTCCCGCCAATTTGTTCCCGGACAATTTGGTCTGACCGATTTGGTCATGGAGAAGTTAGTCCCAAGCCGATTTGGTCCTAGGTCAATTTGGTCCCGGGAAATTAACGTTTCTATTTTTTTTATTTTTGTGTATTTGGAGTCCTTGTTTTTTGACCCATTGGTGTTTTTGAAAATATGTTTTATATTCTCTTTTATGTGGTTGTGCTAGAGGGGTCTTTTTTTTTTTGGGGGGGGGGGAGAGCACTAACTTCCCAATGCTGTTTTAAAAATATTTTTTATTCTTTCTTTGTGTAATGGTAGTCTTATTTTTTGTGTAGTGGGGCAACTTGCACCACAAACAAGGCCTAATACTATTTTTTTAAAAGAATCTTTGACAGCCAAATAATAAGTTTAAGCCTCTTGTGTCTGTCAACTCTTACTCCCCCTTCACTTGCTCCTGTTGGCCTGGCCTGACATTCCTGAATGAGTTTCGGAAATGGTTTAAGAGATTCTCATCCCATCTCAAACTGCATGTCTGTGTGTTGGGGTGAGGGTTTGGCAAACAATACTAGAACGTTTTAAATACTTCAAGTTTTAAATAAACTTTTGTCTGCATTTTATCCCAACAAAAATTTAATTTTGGTTCCATTTAAGGTTATGCAAATTTTATACATAATTCAAGTTAGCATAGGGTATAAAGTGCAAGGGAAAAGTGCTAGGGCCTGACATGACACTTTTCATGAATAGCCATCAACGTGCAAACGGAAAGAGGATGGAAGATGTTGGTCAATGAAGGATTTTTATTCACCTTTCGCAAACCAAACACAAATCGAGACACCAAGTTCTGGAGATGTGCTAATAGAGTGTTAATAAGAGTGCGAATAGACGTGTTGTGCCATATCATGACAAAATAAATCTTACTGACCATGCTCTATGTAATAAATTAATAAGAAAAAACAGCTGTAAAAGAATATAAAAAAATCTTTGGGCCATGATCGTGGCGTGCGTCATCCCCCACCCCCCAAATGGCAATCCTAAATTTTAATTAAAACTTTATTACTGTGCAAAAAATGTTTTAAAAACAGTATTGGGCCTCCATTATAGTGGATGTTGTTCCCCCTCCCTACCCCCAACTTCCCCTTGCACACAAGCTTTAATAAAATATATACATCAAAAAGTTTTATCTGTCGTCCGAAATTCATTTAAGTAATTAAATTATTACTTACCTGGAACCAAATTGTCCGTGGACCAAATCGGACGGGAACCAAATTGTCCGGGACCAAATAGGCAGGACCAAATTGGCTGGGACCAAATTGGCGGGACCAAATAAAGTCATTCGGATATTCGTGAGCCGCTATCTTTGAAGGGTCAGGCGAGGTGACATCCAACTGATTTACGTACTAAAATAGGCTTCGAAGAAGTGGCGCAAAACCCTACATTTTACGGTAAACTATCTTTACAATTTTTTAAAAATCATTATTCCAAACCTTAACTCGATCATACAAATAATGGAAACGCGAAAAGGTATGTATTAGTATTGTTTTGGAATTTTTTTCGTTAAGCTGTCAGACGCTCGCAGATAGTAAGCACTGCTGAAAACTACATACACAAATTTAAATTTTGCATCGTTGTATATAACACCTTGTAATTAAGAAGTTTGAACAGACTAAAAGGCGTTATTAAAGAAAAAAATATTATTTCGGTTGAGGTATCTTCCAATGTTAACATACATATTGACTTTGAATAGCGCCAACTATTACTGCCTGCCGGCTGTCGTTTTCCATGCGTTTGCGTGCGCATGCGCAAGTTGCCGAGAGACACGAGCACTCGCTGAAGACAACAGAACGGTATCGGTAATAGGTAGCGCTATTCAAAAGCAACATTGGGATAAACATTACACGATATCTCAACCGTAATAATTTGTTTTCTTAAATAACATCGTTCAGCCAGTTCATAATTCTTAATTACACGATGAATTGTGTAACGATGCAAAATTTAAATTTGTGTATGTAGTTTTCAGCAGTGCTTACTATCTGCGAGCATCTGACAGCTTGACGAAAAAAATTCCAAAACAATAATAATACGTACCTTTTCGCGTTTCCATTATTTGTACGATCGAGTTAAGGTTTGGAATAATGATTTAAAAAATATTGTAAAGATAGTTTACCGTAAAATGTAGGGTTTTGCGCCACTTCTTCGAAGCCAATTTAGTATGTAAATCAGTTGGATGTCACCTCGCTTGAGCCTTCAAAGATGGCGGCTCGCGAATATCCGAATGACTTTATTATCGCGTACCTGGTTTAAATCGCTCAGCTAGAGGTAGAGTGCAAGAAATCACAGCTGTTGATAGAAACTGTAGCCGTAAAAGCAGTGCCTCCTCATGAACCCCAGTCTTCAACGGCAAGGACGCCAGCAAAACCGTGTGCCGCTCTACAAGCTACGGCACACCGACAAACACGATCACGTAAACAAACCAAGGTCACGAGCCGTCAGTCGAGTAGCGCTTCTCGTAGCCGCTCACACGGCGACTCAAACTATGAATCAAGAATTCTATTTCGCAACAGCTCACGCAGCCATTCACGTACCTCTAGCAAAGACAATCATCATATTTATTCACGAAATCATTCAGCACGTACCTCAGCCCATAGGCCTGTAAGCGATCATCGTACTATAGATGTCAACATGGCTTCACATGCCGAGTCACTCACTCTGTGCCGGAGCAAGAGGGTGGCGAAGGGGGCGGCCGCCCCGGGCGCCTAAAAGAGAAAGGGCGCCGAAAATGCTGCCCTTCTCTTCCAAAAATAATTAAAATAAAAAAGTTGAACTTTATTAAAATTTTCTTTTGACGAAGCCTAACCTAAAAACTAGTCTTGAAAAATTAATTTGAGTTGCAGCAGTAGTTTATGGTAGAGGCACCCTTTGACTGGCAAGAAAACTCGCAACATGATTTTGGTAACAAATACTTAATTTTAGGCCCGGCATTTGGGACTTGTTCACAATAAAAATGTGAAAACTCTAAAAAAAAGGGGGAGCTGCCACAAATTGTGGACTTCACACATCCGCCATGTTGGAAAATCACCCAATATGGCGGCTGTGTGAAGTCCGCAATTGTGGCAACTCCCATGTTTTAACATTTTTATTGTGAACAAGCCCAAATTCAGGGGCTAAAATTAAAGATTTGTTGACAAATTCATGTTCTTGTTAGTTTTCATGCCAGCCATAGGGAAACCAAAACATAAACTCATAAACTAAATACAACTGTAATCCTTCAAAATTCAAATGTAGACAAATATTTTTGTCTCACGCCTTTGTCACACTACCTCAACCCTTCGTGTCAGAATCGTGTTTTTAGTGTGTTGGCATTATATCTGTGGTACCGCGATGGGTTCATTTTTGGGTAGTTTTGGGAAGAGGTGTGTGGAAGCGGGAGTTTGCAATCTTCCGAATAACAGCAATAAAGGGGGCGCTCAACGAGCTTACTGGCCCCGGGCTCTCAAACGTCTTGCTCCGGCACTGCACTCACTTACTCTCCGCGCCCAGATCCAAGTACGCAGTCGGCCAATTGAGTTTCACAACAAATTGCTTTATCTTCACCCATTCAACAATTACCCAATGAACACTTAAGCCCCACTCACCAGGCGAATAATAATTCATCTCAAATATGCACCTTTCAATCTACAATGCCCACCGTTTTGGAAATGTATCTAGCAATAATTTGTTGTAGTCATGACCCAACCCTGCCTTCCTATTCCTAACCCTTTTTGCCATACTATTTTTAATATAGTTTTATGTTTAAATTGTTACACATGGATGACAATTGGATGAAAAATAATCACTAGATTGTTGCGCCAGGAAGACCCCGATTCTCGTTAAGCAATCTGGCATTTTTTCATCAATATTACAGACTATATGAAGCCATACTTTAGTGCCATTTTAAGTTCAGTTGATATACAAAGGCTCATTTTGTAAAATACGTAAATGAAAGTAGTTCTACCTTATAGCGTGTAATTTGGTTATGTGCCCTGCACAAAAACACATCATGGGAGAGTAAGGTAACCCCCCCCCCACCCCTTCGTTTGTATCTATGGCACGCAATGAATGGCCCGGCCCACCAACCCATGCGCTAGAAAGTCACACGATCATACCCGGCCCCCAAAAAAACACCTCTATAAAAATATGTAAAGGTGGGGAAAATTACCAACCAGCAACACCACTGTAAAAAAAATCCTGCAAATAAATACTCAAATAGGAGTAGGGTAAAACCGCCAATCTGCAGGAGTTTTCTGGAGGGTTGCTCAAAAGGGTTGCTTTGCACTTTTTTCCTTACTACTCCTGCCTTGTGCTGGATCCTTAGTCCACACTCAGTATAGCATACCATCAAAATCTTTATAGAAAACATTGTTTTTATTACTGGCTTCAATGACATCAGGTGAGCCTTGATCCTTTACGCTGTTTAAAATTTCACTGCAGTAATCGTCTGCTATCTGTTCTGCTACTACATGGCTACGAGTCCAATCTGGGAATTGTAAGTCTAGAACACATACTGGCAGTGCTATGCGTGATAATGCATCGCTCACTGGTAATAACTTTCCTGGTCTGTGACGAATAAAAAATTCGTTCTCTCTGATTCTTATGATTCATGAAAATACTCGAACTACAATAATGACTCACAACTAATTGACGTTGCTGCAAATTTTCGATAGTCAATTAAACACCCGTTGTTATGTGTTCAAACGCCGACTATCTTCATCGGGCTTTCTGCGTTCTGGACACTCTACTGCATCGGGTGTTTAATTGACTATCGAAAATTTGCAGCAACGTCAATTAGTTGTGAGTCATTATTGAAGTTCGAGTATTTTCATAAATAATGAGCTGTACACTTCAATGTAAACGAGCCTTTATCTGATTCTTTTTAGAATGCATTCCAATTTTGGTGATAAATCCGCTGCTATTGTATAAATAAATCAGTGCTATATGATCTGATGAGAGGAAGAAGGTCCTGCCAATTAAATAAGTACAAAAAGTTTGATTGCATGTATCACGGCTAAGATCTCTTTTACAGTTGTGTAATGATTTATTCTAGCGGACTTTTGACCCCGGAATGAACCATTATACAGGATAGCTATTGAAATCAACTGAACAATACATAAATATATGACACTGAAATTGGGAGGCGCAATAATAAGCAACAAGTAAAATAACAAGTGGGCTTTGATCGGCACTCAAGCTAATTTACATCAACTGATCCGCAAGCGGTCAGAAATGTTACTGTAGTATAGTATTAATTTTGATTGCTGTGGTTACAAGTAATCAACAATTCGGCATGGTGATTGGCATTACGGTGGAATAATTAGAATGATGGTTATAATAATAAACCTGACTATGGGTTATTATTCCGAGTTGTGAGTTGTGATTCACAGTTAAGCACAAATATATTATGAGAGATGAAGCTGAGTATACTTATCTCTGTATCGGACTCTAGTCCGTAGCTGCCACTACACAACCTTGGCTTCCCATACACGTTTACCCAGCTCGTCTCCCACGCACACAGATAACACACAAGGAATGTACTCTCGCTGACAATCTAAAGCAGGCCAACACGCTTCGCTATTCGGGCGATATTTTATATGCTAGCCTTATCTTGTCTTCAATCAATTTCAAATTGATTCTAGTTTTATACGAGGAACTGCACGAGTTAAAATGCCGGTACTTATTTCCATTATGGGTACCTTTACGCTTGTCAATCAAGGTACTGTTGTATTCGGGAGAGCTTTTACTTTTCTCCGTATTTTGTCCTTGAACTGATCGCTATCTTAATTAACTGCCAGCTGCACACCTGAGTGGGAGTGACTGATTAGAGTTTTCGGGAAATGATAGTAGATGTAAAATAGAACTATAACGGCCTGTCGTCAAAAATCCCATTGGATAACATTGTTATCGATACCCAAACAGACCTACTACAATACGGACTGACTCAAACAGACCTAATACAATACCGGGTCTGCCTTCAACTTAACCTACGAAAACCTTTTCGAAAACTAAAATAGTAGATGATACCTAGTCTACAAGGGGCTGTGCTGCTCGTGAATGAAAAAAAAAATTTTTTTTTTCACTGGTTGGACGTACTGCCACACAGAGGCAATCTGAAGCGTTTATTCGTCTTCGGAAACTTTCCCCATGAGTTTATCGATGCTCGCAAAGTGTTTGTAGAGCTCGGACCATTCCATAAACGAAAGTTGTAACAAAGTAACCACCGCCGTTGTTTTAGGGTCGTATTCCACAAAGTGCACTTGCGTGTCGTCATTCGTAAATCGTACTCTGATTCTTTTCTCCTCTCCGACACGAAGCGCTTTCATTTTAAAATCCAACAAAAATTTCATTTTGTTTCTGCTGTCGAGTTTGGACAGTTCCAACATTATTGCCAACATATGTTTTTCGTGTACTGCAGTTAGCTCCAATTGCTCGATTAACACTTCTCCTGCTATTTCGATGAACGGCTCGAAGACCTGTTTCGAAGTGGGATCCGTAACGGTTTTCCATAGACCCTCGTCCGTGCTTTCCCAACCTTTCCAGGCGAACCTATTTTCTTCTTGGTCCTTGGACTGCAATTTCTCCCTCCACTGGTTGAGTACAGATCTGTTGATCTTTTCACCCAGTCGATATAGGTAAGTCCATTCCAACGAGTTGAGTCTCAACTCTGTGGTAAGCCCTGCCTGTTTGTTAAAAACGAGAGTCGGTCCGCTTTCAATCGTGACATTGAGGTATTTACTCAGCATAAAATAACCGCTAGTGGTGTCCATGATGAGAATGTATCTTAGAGTTTGTTCTTTAATAAAAAAAATATTTTATTTATATTTTATTCAACAAACATTATTACAATCACCGAGCCATTCGTTTCTTTTTCTCTCTTCGCTCTCTTTGAGCCAACCTTCTTTTTTCCCTGAACACTATTTTCTTTTCTTCAGTCATTCTCGCACGTCGGTCTTTTTCCGCAGCTTGTTTTTTCTTTTTCTGGATAGGAGTTAGTGTGGCGTGCCTATCCCTATCTAACCGTCTTCGTTTATCCCTGGCTCTCTTCTTCCACTCTTCTGGATTTTGCACTTTCAACTGCCTACTCTCCCTCATCCGCAATTTCCTCATCTCGGCTTCTCGAACCTCGACATTATCAACTTCTTTCAGCCTCTGTTCCACTTCATCCCCGTTCCACCGAGTTTCCGCCTCTTCATCGCTGATTATACCGTCGAACATACCTGTCCATACTCCGTCATTGTCATCGTCTAAAGACTCCAAGATCAAATTATTAAGATAGCCCTCCGCATCGTAGTCTTCATCCTCATGGTATTGTATATAATTGATGCCACGATGTCCGATTGCAAAAGTTTCTACTTCGTTTACGAGGAATCTCTTGTCATCGTAGGCCGACAGTAGGGATTTATTCACCACGGTCGTGGCCAGCTGGTGATGGCTGTCACTGGCGATCTTGTACCAACTCCCTCTTTGTTCCTGATTTGAATGGAGAGTCGCCATGTAATCTTCGTGGCTTAAGTGTTTCTCCACGAATCTCTTGGAAATACCCTTCGCTTTTTTCGTTTCGCTTTGGGACGTCACGAGCGAATACATCTTGCTAGTCAACCCCACAAACTCTTTTATCGGTACTCCCTTCGTGGCATCTTTCATCTTTCCCAACACATGCTTGTTGACGTTGCAGAATAGTGGGTGTTGAGGATCGTAGTTGCTAGTGTCGAATCTACTCATGTTTTTAGCCATGTCCGCGTACACGTCCACGGTTTCGATGCAATAACACAGCGAGTCCGTGTCTGTGAACAGCAGTCTTGCTCGATCTCCATATTGGGGACGTATGTATCGATAGTGAAATTCGTAGAGAAGGAGTTTGGACAACTCTAGTATGGCGAACCCCGAGTAGGTGGGAAGATCGCACGTCACCTTGCGTACTTTCGAGTAGATCTGAACCAGGTTTTTGTGCAATATACGAAACTAATCGGCGTTGGGTTGGGTGGAATATTTGATGGCTTGCTTGCTGTCGGTGCATAGATTGACTTTGAGTCTTTTCTGTTTCTGTTCAATCGTCTCCCCAAACACCGAATTAGGACACAACTTGTGAAATTCCCCTTCAGACACCGTCTTCGATTCCTTTCGTTTTGCCGTATGAAAATCTATATATTGTTTCAACCAGGGCTTCTGATTGAAACTCAGCACCCTCCTGATGTGACGAAGGACCAAGCCGTGTTCGAGGTAGAATTTTAGGTTCCGGTAGTGAATTACTACCGTGTCTTACTCAGTAGGTTGGCCACTAGCTTCACGACAGGTTTCACTGGTTTTCCTCGCAACAAAGATTTTGAATAGTCTGAAACTAATTCTTCTCTTATTTCAAATTTTTCAGGAGCAAGCGGGTAGTCGTTGTGGAGCTCATGAAGTTTGTTCGGGTAGTACAGATCTACTTCCAGAATGTATCATACCGACGACGTGTCTGCTATCTTAGTCACGTCGAAAGCTCTAATCTCATCTTTAGTCAAATACCTAAAGCCGTTGTAAGGCAGCAGCTGGCTCATGGCCCAGCCATAAGCGCTATTGAGGTCCCAATCGATGATGTACTTGTTAGGTTTTGTTGAATCGTACGTTTCGGGAATGTACGGGTTGTTGGCCTTCGCGAACCTTCGACTAATGAAGCTAACTCCACCCCGTATTCCCGACAAGATGAAGTTATGTTTGCTAGCGTGAGTAAATAGTTCCAGTTCGGCCTTGGTCATCTTTAGAGCTGCCGCCCAGCTAAACCCTGGGGTGGAGACGTAATAGCACGGATCTATGTCGTGGTCTCGCAAGCAGATCCTGCGGAATTCTTCGAAAATGTCTGCCAAAAGCAGACAGTCGGTTAGCTGATACATTTCGTGGTAGGAGGAAAACTTTTTGATTTTCAGCATACTCCAAATCTTTTTGGCGTGATCGTATTGTTCGTCAGTTAGGCCTTCTTCTTTGAGTTTGGAATAAAAGTATTCTTTCGATGGTAAAGACTGCTCTTCGAACACACTCATGCTGGAAACGTGTTCGTATGGGTAGTAACCCTTACGGGTTAACAGATCCATGGCAGTCTCTTCCTGGACGTCGGGAAGGAACCATTTGTCCTTCCAACCAGCTTTCAAGAACAGCTTCACCGTCCTAAACTCGTAATCCCGTTTATGTCTCTCCGCCAGATATTTCAGCGAAGAGGAGAGAAAATTATAGCTGTCTACGAACTTAAGCCGAACGTACCTTTTCTTTTTTTTCTTTTCATCCCATCCCGTTTCAACGGTAATGGTCATGCTCATGAACCGTATTTCTCGAGAGGACTTCTACTTTTTTCGGAAACTTGTGCACCGCTCTTACCAGTAGATGCATATCGTAAGCTTCGAGACAGTGAAATACCACGGGAATCGTGGTGCGCTCTCGGGCATTCAGATTACAACTCGAGTGAGAAGCTCCTCTGTACTGGCCGGTAACGTGGCAGTGATCCCGGACTTTGTCGTCTTTTGAACTGAATGGCTTTTTGCAGTAGATGCAGTCTACAGCGTGGTTAAAATCAGCCTCTTGGACCGGAGTGAGGCATAGTGGTTGGACTCTTTTTAATGTTTCGTCGTACTCGTGCGCTTCAATCACTAACTGATCGAGGAATTCTTCAACGGCATCCTCTCCCAGGTAATAAGCAGCTTTTTGAAAGTTTCCAGATCCCACCACGACGTAGCCGAAGCTGCAAGGTTGATGGTGGTTGATTTTCTTCCCGGAGCTGTTAAAGGAAGGAACGGGTTTCAGAAGGCACTCGAAATCGGCGTATATGATTTTGGGGTGAATATTTCTTCTATTGAAAGCTTCAAACTTCAAAATGTTTTCGCCCGGTTTTAAGAATTTGAGCGCTTGAGGTGACGGATTGGTTCTTGTACAGTCCAGTTTGTGTTTGTCTCTCAGTGATGCCTTTCCATAAGCGACCGAAACAATTTCGACAGTAATATTTCGGGTTGCTTCCCGATCGCTGGTGTCGGAGAAATTGGTCACAATCCACGATGGCGCAGTAGTGAAAATTTGTCGACTCGTCGGTAATTAAAAAAAGATCTACGGGTTGGCCTTTAAAATTCGTGCTCACACGAAGGGGATGCAAGCCGTTCTCTTTGGTATAAGCAATCACATTGATCGATAAATGATTGTTGGCCATCTCGAATGCGTCAATGTGATCCAGCCGCGTTGGAAAGTCCAGCATTGAACAATCTACCGTTCTCACGTATACTTCGTATTCTTTCGGTTTCACCATGCTTAATTTGTGTTTGGCAGCCAGAATTGAATACAAGAAGCATTTGTGGTCTGTGAAATTTTGAACATTGACTACACACTTCAACTTCTTTTTTAATTTTGCTGGCAGAGGAATGTAAGAGCCCGGTCTGAACGGGTCGATTTTTGCTACTCGGATTGTGAGTTCGTAGGAGTGATTTATCACCCAACCACTCCCTCATTCGGCGAATTCGTCAATGGAACGTTTGATTTTAGCATAAGCTGCATCCAGTAACTTGGTAATATCTAATGGATTATAGATTGGGGAGTAGCGGGACTGAAATCCAGTTGGTATTTCTTGGCCATTTCGAACGAAACTCACTCCTAATCCAATTTGAGCTCTGCAAGTCACCAGTTGCCGGAGACATTCGTACAGTAGAGCTTCTATACCTCTTCGCATCAACATTAAAAGGTACAACGGGTCTACAGCCTGCACAGCTTTCGTGTACTTACTGTGTTCGAGTCCTTGCTCACAGAGGATGGGATCGTCTGTACAGCCCAACACCCTCTCGAAGCAATCACACTCGGGTGGGTAACTATTCCTGTGTGTCTCTACGAGGTGTCGTATCAATCTTTCTCGGGTAGGATACGTTTGAGTGCAGTAAACGCAGGTAAAGTTTGTTTTTTCCATCGCTCCAACTGAATGATTCTGTTTAATAATATAAATAACATGAACAGTAATAATTTCAACGTCCTGGTCTCAGTTTAATAATATAAATAAAAAGAGGAAAAATTTGGTATTTTTGTTGTTATTTTCCTAGAACAACTGGCTTTTCGTCGAGCCAACTGTCGAAGCGCTCGTCGTAGCCTTTCCACCTGACGAGGTAACGAGTTTTCCCTCCCACTTTTTTAGTCTTCATAATCTCTTCGACTAAAAACAGATCCGGCACGTTAGTTTTCTGCAACTCTTGCTCGTAAAAAGTGCCTTCGATTTTACTACCCAGTTGGTCGACCAACCTGTAGCAAGTCGGTCGAGTTTTTCTGACTTCACTCACCTCGAACAGTTCGTTGGTAAAGTTTTGCAAATATCCCTTGTCGAATACAGATTTTGCCGTTGTCACTCTTACTAAATCCCCGACTTTGAAACTATTCTTCTTCTTTTTGGAAGGGTTCTTTTTCAGCAATATGTTTCTGATCTCCGGTTCATCGCGTTAGTTACTTCGGATGGTTTCATTTTAATGGTAGAATGAACTCTGTCGTTGTAATCTTTGACAATTTCATCTATAATGTCTATCCACTTGTGGTTACCTCGCAGAGTGATCCGTTTCCACATGTTTGACTTCAATGTGCGATTTAGGCGTTCTACTACGCTCGCCTTGAGTTCTGACTTGGTCGAATAGTGGTTTATTTTGTGACGTTTCATTAGTGCTGCGAAATCTTTATTATAGTATTCCTTCCCTTCATCGCTTTGCAGGCTTTTAAGTGGATTAGACATCGTGTTTAATTTCTCGTTAAAAGCGCCAGTGACATCCGCGGCGTTCTTCGATTTCACAGGGACGGCCCAAGCGTAATTAGAGAATACATCGATGGCAGTCAGCAAGTATTTGTAATTTTCGTTTTGTTCCGCATAAGGTATCATCTCCACCAGGTCCGCTTGAACTAAATCACCTATCCCGTAGCTAATAACGCGCCTTCTCGGAAAGTTTCGCCTAGCTGGCTTGTGTAGCTCCTCCACTAAAGTTTCCATTTGATATTTTTTTTTTAATTCCCATTCCCAACTTTATTTTGGTTTTCATAGCTGCGGCTACGGCAGCTGCTGTCAACTTCTCTTTCAGACCAGTTTTGATAGATTTTACTACTTTTACTGCATCGGAGGCCAACTTTCTATCAGCTCGTGCCTTCGTTCCAAATCTGGTTTGGCAGAGTATTCGATGTCGTACTGTTTGCAGGCTTCATCCAGAGAATTGATGGCAGCATCGCCTCTGTTCAGTCTCTTGTTCAGTTTTGTTCCCGGACCGCAATAGTTGTATCCCGGAATGTGAAGTTCCACCGGCAACTTGTCTATCGCGCTGTTGAACAATCCAGAGCCTCTGCTCTTCTGAAACTGTGCTTTCCTCGTGCCGCACACTTTACACTCGCCCTTCAGCAGTTGTCGATAATTCTTAGTCACAACGTGCCTGACATTTTTACTGGCTGTAACTCTTTTGCATTTGAGGCAGTACATCTCTGTTTATTTATAAAATGAGAATGAAAAGGTATTTTAGATTGGCTGTAACTCTTCTGCATTTGAGGGCAGTACATATCTGTTTATTTATAAAATGAGAATGAAAAGGTATTTTAGATACTAGTTTTGCAGAGAATTTATCAAAATACCTTTTTTTTCTTAAAGCAGCTGAAAGATGAAAGTGTTAAATTATGACATAGCCGATGTCAATAAGCGACCATCGACTGGTAATTTACTGAATTTTCCAGAGGACGTAAGGTGCATCATTTGCGGTCCTGCCGGTTGTGGAAAGACCAATTTAGTTATAAATTTCATCTGCAATCCAGGTTGGTTGAATTATGACGGCCTGCGCGTGTACTCCAAGTCTTTATTTCAGGAGAGCTTTCGAGGAAATATGTCCGGGCGTAGCTACCTTTTGTTCCAACAACGAAGATATCCCACCACCAGAAGAACTGCCATGTGGCAAAACGGTAATTTTATTGGACGATTTCATGATTGAGAAACAAGACAGAATCGAACGCTATTTTGCCTACGGCAGGCACGCGGACGCCTCGATCTTTTATTTATCTCAGACTTACAGCAGGATACCCAAGAGAGTTATTCGAGATAATTCCAACATTATAATTCTCTTCAGGCAAGATGAAGCAAACCTCAAACATGTCTTCAATAACCACGTTAGTGGTGACATGATTTTCGACGAGTTTCGTAGCATGTGTGGTGAGGTTTGGAACTCTGTTCCGTACGCATTCCTACTCATCGATAAAACTAAACCCTTGGATCGAAGGTATAGAAGAATGCTCGACTAACAACGACGTGTCTGCCGAAGGTTTTTGTTAACATTAACGTACGTCTAGGTTTTTGTTGACATTAACGTTTGTTGACTTAAACATTATTTTATAAAGTACTAAACTGTCATGTCTACTAAAACTAAAAATAAGAGAAGCAAACCCCAGAAAGCGGTCGATCAGTACGAGGCTCTAAAAAAGCGTCTGAAACAAAAATTTCAAAATATAAAACTGGAAAAGCAGACAGAATCTGAACATTTGTAAAAGATATTCAAACCAGTAGTTGATCCTATAGTAGACCAGACTAAAATGCAGATGCTACAGGGAAGCGAGGCTTCGGCTC
>JAHWFP010201953.1:0-10031 GCA_023313725.1 Lithobius niger | reverse complement strand
AAGAAAAAGTTTGATAGCCTAGTACGTTAATGGCTCAGACTTGCTGGATACATCGAAAATTTTTAAAGAATCTTCAGTTAAGGTCAATTTGCGATACACGGGCAACCAAAAAATTGCCCGCCTCACTCTGTTCCGCAGCTTTTGGCAGATTTTCAGGCTGTGACGCAATAAAACTCGAAGTCTTGCTTGTATTCTATGGTGGTCAACGAGCGGAGTCATTTTTACTCCTCAGCCAAGTCTTGTAAAAGTTGTCATTAAATTCTTTTTCTCGTTTAAGAACTGTATACGTGCTTGACCGCTGTAGTAAAAAAAAATAATAAAATGGAGCGCGACTGCAGCCATTTCTCCGTGCAAATCGTGTCGTGAACATCTAGAATGTGATACCGATACTAGTGCGGTTACTTCCCATCAAGAATTTATAGGGTTGGGCAGAAGAATTTGTGACCGAGACCCCTTCTGAAACGTCTTAGATTCATTCCTATTAGTTCCGTCTACGTTTATAGAGGGCAACATGAGTTTTATGTAGGAATTTCTACTCAATTTTCAGCCTAAGAATTAAACCAAACTAAACGAAACTATAGCTTGTATTTAATATTATTATGTAGTTTAGCTTAATTATAATTTCGTTTACTTTAGATTTGGGCTGAAAAATGCGCAAAAATTACCAGATGGAACGCGTGGCGCCCTCTGAAAACTCGGACGGAACTAATAGAAATGAATGTAACACGTTTCAATGGGGACTATATAAGAGTTACAAATTCTCCTCCCCAACCCTATGCATTCTTGGTCCAATGTATATCATCTTTTAAAAAAGACTATTGGACGGTTGGTGATATAACCAAACATCCTCGCGAATTTTACACTGCCGAAAATAAGTGGGGAGTTTGGAAACAAAAAAAACTGAGTCGGAAAAACGGATTTCAGTCGGCAAAAACTGGAAGGTTTGGTCGACACTACCAATCAATGCGGGGCAATTGGCAAAAAAAAATCCTCAACTTTCTCGAAAACAATGGGGTTCCAGTAAGAAATTTCAGTCTTATAACCCCCCCACCCCCTTAAAAAAAATAACCACAACGTATTCGAGCTGCTCCCAAAATTTTAAACCGTCTATTGGTGTTGAGCCGTGATAAAAATATACGTTTTATTACCGAAGTACGCAGAAGCCTTACAGAAAACAAAGGCTACTGAGTTGGAATTATACACACTTCAGTTTCGAGCTTGAAGTAACTGTCGATTTTGAGGCAGACGAACTGCGTTGCTTTGTCTAAGACTTTTTTGAAGCCGGTAACAGGGATCCGATGACTCTTTAAAGCAACACCCCGCCTGCCATATAATTTTCCGCCTGCCTTACAGCAGCCATCCGCGTATATACCTTGCCAAGGTCAACTGAGATAGTAGCTGCTTTCCTCGCAGTGAAAAACGTAGCTACTGTCTCAATTGGCATTGCGCATAATATACGAAACAGCACGAACGCATCAATCGTGTCGTCACAACCGGAATGGTTCTCGTATTTTAACATCACAATTTATAATTTTCTAGGCTAGTGTCTTACACTTTTGCCTCGGCGATCTATTGGAATAATTAATTTTAATTTTTACCGCCTTAGTCTTTTAGATTTTTGATCTCATGGTAGTTATTAGCAAATTAGTACATGCACACACAGAGATGAAACGTCATGGTTATTGTAAGCGTGCAAAGGATCATATAAGTGCGGGACGCACTTAAATAAAGTTACCAATATTCAACAGAAAATCTCCTAGACGCCAAATTTCAAAACGGCATTTTCCCAAGGGATTGACTAACACGGTAAGGAAATAGACCTTTGGGGCCGTACTTGATGTGGTGGTGGATCGGGAAAAAAAATGGCGCTGGGAGGTATATATCCCTTTAAATCGGACTTATTACACCTCTCCTCTGCGTGATCGAGGAATCGTCGACGGAGACCCATATCACGATTTTAAAGTTTGCCCTCTGGCTGGGGGTAAACTAGGTTTAGACACAAATTACCCAAACCAGCTCCAATTCGTATTGCTTTGAGAGATGCCATATTGCGCACTGTTTTGAAGGTGATATTTTGTCACCTTCTCGTATGCCTTGTCTAAGCCCGAGTTCAGTTAAACTAAAATCTTATTGCCGGTCTAAGCCTTTTTCTTTGCACAAACGCGGTAGGGGGCAAGTTTTGCCGTAGGGCAATGAGGGATTATAAAATACCACCTCCAAAACAGCGCGCCATATGGCATCTCTCACTCAAGGCAATACGATTTGAAGCTACTTGGAATAGTGGCGGCGTGCCTTCCTTTATGGAGGCACACCTCACACATGTACCTGTTAGCCATCAGGGTCATTTGTAATTAGCCTGGTGGGATGCATGCCCACTTGAGGGTGCTGTATGTCTCCTAATAGAGACTATAAGGCTGCATCGCCATCAGGCCGACGTTGCCCCAATTGCCATGTAAACCCTGTCTCTTCATTGAGCAAACCACACACACACACACACATGGAATCATTGGACATTCCACTAGTTTCAGTGAAATCTCGATGTGGGTCTCCGTCGATGATTACTTGATCTCGTTGAGGGGGATGTGTAATTGCATCTAAGCCCAATTTAAAACGTGATCGGACCCCTAACTGGTTTCAAAAAAAGGCTTAGTCGTAGCAATATGGGTCCTCCCCACCTCCGTTACCGCTCCCGGTGTCATTGCATGTAGCAAAACAGTAAACACAGTGAAGTCACCATGGCATCGTAATGGACGTAGGCACTTTGAAAGTTCAAGGAATCATCTGTACAGGTAGACCATTATAGTGTCCGCGGCGTATCTTGAGTTCGCCCCAGAACGACACAGATAATCAATTGTATGTTTTTTTGGTATCGGAGTGCCTTGTTGATATCTGAGATGGTTACAAAAACAATGGCGGCCCTCGATTAATGCCGCCCCCTCCAGGAAAACGTAGCTGCTCATAAAATACATGCAAGACTCAAGATAAACCGCGTACACAATAGCAACTGTGTTCCTTAAAAGGCTGTAGTAGTTTGGAGGTTACGTCCAGAGGCATTCTTGGAGATGGAAGAGACTTTTCGTTCCCCGCTTTTCTCAAAAACAAGCGTCTCGTTGTTATTTACATATACGTGCTCGTTGGAAGGCGCATGAATACTTAACGCACCGTGTTGACGTAGGGGCTTATAGTTGCGTTACTCTCTTGCCGCTTCTGTGTATTTAGCAAAAGGATTTGGTTCGCATTACTGTATCTGCTGGCCCAACTGGGCATTCAAGACTTTTATTTAAACAACGGGAAACTTTCCACTTTAATTCAATTAGTGTGTTTACTGTGCAGCTTACACAACTGAGACCTTAGAGGTTCGACGTGCTCCCACAGCCGAATCCATAGCACCAGAAGACGAGAGGATAATTTTGCCAGACAAAACCAATTGGTAGTTGAAATTGGAATGCCTGAATCGGCACATGCACGGGCATATATGTTTCCTGATGTATAAGGCTTAACGTTTGGTTTCACGTAGCATGCGAGGCGCGTCGTGCGCTGAACTGAAAGCACGAAGAACGAACTACCCCAATCATAGCATTGATTAGTGTTAGCAAGACGCACAAAAACGTGGTAATCCTTTCATTATTAGATTTACCGGTGTTGCAGCACGAAACGAACATTATTTTACGGTAATGGTGACTATTCTTGAAGTCTTTGGATGATTTATTGCTACGTCAAAGGATCGTTCTAACACATTTTTAATGAGAATAGAAAGCGCCGTAGCGTATTATACAGTTCAATACACACGTACCTTGGTTCTTCTTCTGTTTTAAAATCATGAAATTAAGCCTCCGGAGACTTTGCTTTGTCGTCAAGTGGACAAAGAGGTACGTAGCAAGAAACCATTGTTGCTAAACCTTAATAATTTCGTGCCAACGCAATGTTTTAAGCTTAAAATCCGCGTATCGCGCGTCATTATTACCTTTTAAGCCGCCCGCGCACTGAGCGACTTGGCCGCGCGGCCAGGTCACTGCAGCCAATGAGAATGCTTACCGTTTATGTAAAACCACGCACTAATCATTTTCATTGGCTGCAGCAACCTGGCCCACGCGGCCAATTCGCTCAGTGCGCGGGCGGCCTTACAGTTCCATCCGCATGCTAGGGCAGTTCATTTTCGGGGTGTTCACAGCGCGACTGGTGGCAGAATCGGCGGCTAACTGGACGACGCGTCGAATTTCTAATGTTAAGCCTTTTACATACAGGAACCAATGGCACGGGACATCACAAGATCCTTCTCACCTGCAAATGCCAGGGGTGGCTGAGGTCAGGATCGAACTCGGGACCTCTGACACCTGCGACACAATCTTGCTAACCATCTTGCTCTAACACAACTGACATCGGATGCATCTTGACACAAGAATTTTTACTCCTTTATCAGAATATTGTAAGTGCTTGCTAAGGAGATGGATGATTATTCATAAGACACAATGTTCAATCCTAAACGAAGCAAGCAGTCTGCATTAAAGACTGTCCTTGTGAGGATAAACAATACACTAGTCCAAGAAAGAAAGAAAACACAAATGCCCCGACTGGGACCCGAACCCAGGACTTCCCGTTTACTAGTCGCCCGACTACTAGACCGCCCGACTAGTAAACGGGAAGTCCTGGGTTCGGGTCCCAGTCGGGGCAGTTGTCTTTTCTTTCTCTCTTGGACTAGTGTATTGTGTATCCTCACAAGGACAGTCTTTAATGCAGACTGCTTGCTTCGTTTACCCTTTACCTTGTGATTTTCTTTATTTATGTTCAATCCTAATTCACCTCTTACTGTACAGCTAGGGGACTGCACACTTAGCATTACAAATTAGACGCTAGGTCAAGGTTTGCCCCCTTGTCCTGTCCTTATCAGCTCTGGTGATTAGATTTGCAGGTCTGACCACCACACACCAATTAACTAGAGCCGTCGATTCTGTACCGTTTTATACCCAAGCGGGCCGGGGCAGAACAATAGGCTCTTGCCTCAGGCTTTACGTCACGTGACGTGAAACAGACGCGATCCGGTCCTAACTGGTTTCAATAGGACTGGCTCGCTTACTCGGATGCTGGCGCTGGGCCAGCTGCCATGTGTGCATGGTAACTAGCGGCGCGCAGCATCCATGTTAACGGCAAGGTGCACCGCACGAGTGGCTAACTGCGTGCGTGTGTACTGCCGTACATGTAAGCTCGTTACAATATGACAACCATTTGGGAGTCAAGTGTCTAAAGTTTGTTACGCTAAACTGTTTAACTGGCAACCTCTCGGCTTTATATTCAAATTATCGTCATTTGCACGTATTTTTTTTTTTCCGTCTGGATAACCGCACACTGGCTTTCGCTGCAGTCCTTGCATGCTACGACGGAATTCACTAACTTATTATTTGTTCTTTATTTATTCTTTATTTAGACTTATATTCGTGACAATTGATCTTTTGAGTTATTTTGGCTGGTGTACCGTTATGACGTTAATTTTTCATGATTTTTCTTTCTCTGTTTACGTGAAAAGGTTAATCCCACCGATTACGAGTTCAAAAGTTAAATGTGAAAACTTGACCATGGCGTGTTTAGTTTTATTGTTGTATTTTTCCTCACTCGTTTTCTTTGCAATGTTTTTTATTTTTATTTTTATTAAATGATTTCTTACATGTTGTCATAATTTTGGTTTTTGGAAATGATATTTTCCAAACTAGGTTATTGATTTTTTTTTTTGTGGCCCTCATCCACAGGCGCGTGTTTTTTTGCTCTTATGGTGTATGGGTTTGTCACTACCCATATTTCATATTTACTATAGTATAATTATACCAAATAAACGAATCAGCTCAACTCAGTTGAGACCAGCTAAAATAAACCGACAAAAACACTGCTGAAATGACTGAGCTACTAGCGTCGTACCCGGCTTCGCCCTGGGATTAGTTTCGGCCGTGTTTTGTTTTGGCCCGTGGTTGTTTCCCAGTTTTAGGTCGGTGTTGCCTGAACGTTGAACACGGCAGGCAGTTTTGAAATGACTGAGCTATCCAGCGCGGAAGTTAGCATCACCATGACCACTCAAGTTGCTTACTTACATCAGATATGTCTGCCTGATCTTGGCGCAATGTCGTCATCAACAACTGAAACCGAAACCTCAATATCTTTAGCTATCTCTTCACGCAAAACTCGCTGGTATTTTAACTTATACTTCGGCCAACCACAATTACTTCAGACCAAGGCAAATCGAAGGAGAGGGGGGGGGGGGGGCGGGGGGGCATAAGTGTAATTTTATGCTTCTCGGCCACTTGGCCATCTGCAATTGGTGAGAAATCCTTCTGTCTTACCCTGGGGCCAAGACCTGTAAACTGAACCAAGATTAATTAAAGTAGTTTGTATTGTTTTGCTAATGAATGGTTTGGAGCTTTAAGATAAGCTAAGATAACAATTAAGATACGATTTACGCAGCAAAGACATAACATTGGACAGAGAAGGAATAACAAACTTCATTTACTGTTAGTTTGTAGTTACAAATGCATGAGATAATGAGTAAAAAAAAATACAAAGTAAATAGAGTTATAGGACCTTGGTTAAAGCAACCCAATGTTCCGTTGAAAATATTTCATACAGCCAGACAGGTTAACGTTCATTAAAGCTCTTTAAATGGAGAAAGTGACGATGCCATGGCAACCTTGGATGGCAAGGGATTCCAAATGAGCACAATGTGTTTAGTAAAAAAAAAAATTGCTTGCGATAACGATGGTATTAGCCAATCATTAACTTAAATTGAAAATGCTGATTGTTCGTATTATGGCTAATAGCTAAGAACCAATCAGGTTCCACTGCAGTAAGCCGAGGCAAAATGGAGTAATGAAGTTAAGATCAGACTTTAAGCGACACATCTCCAAGGATTTCCTAGAATTTACAAAGATTCACGTCGCCTGAAGACCAGTTTTAATAACCGGTTTTATCTAAACCTTAGGTAACTAGAGTTTCAGAAGGAAGAAGAAAAGCAGGTAGGGAGCATCGGAAAATCTCCGTTCATTAACACGAAACGAACGAACGAAACAAAAATTATCCGACGATTTCGGCTCCGAACAGCATATTACATTTCGTACCACACATCTCAAATTGCTTCGTACATTTCCCGTGGTCGGTTCAGAGTCAGATAATGAGTCAGGTAGAAATACAACAGAAATACAACAGAAATACGCATGGTCACAGATTTACAGCAGGGGAAAAAAAAGAGACAGAAAAAATGGTCAGAACATCATCATTCAGAAAAACAATGTCATCACACATCATTATTGACAAAACAGCAAAACAAAGTTTACTAGGAAACTGAAAGTACTCAGAAATTAAGGTTCAGGTCTGTGTAGGAAAGTGATGCAACGTTATTCACCTATGACCGTCAGATATGAATACAAGTTTTGAACACAAAGCTTGACACTGTGAATTTCCCCCTTACACTGCTCCCAGATGCATACGTAAAGCTTTCAAAACGGAATGGAACTAGAAGAGTCAAACTGCATATGCTTGTAAAGAGCACCTCCTCCAGCTAGGAAAGTCATTTAGGACACATCACCTGAACTCTTAATAACGAAACTAGGGACCAGTCACGGCTCCACTATAGTCCTCGCTTTGTCACCTTTCCCTTAGCTTTAGGCCTTACGCACCAGGCTTAAAAGGCTTAAGGTCTAACGCGTTAGGCCTAACACAGGATCAACGTAGGCACTGTTTGTCTGCCCCGTTCTAAAGTCTGATTGTTTCCAAATAATTTACGTGTGATCATCAAAACGCTTCAAACCTAACGCAATAGGCCTAAGGGCGCGTTTACGCAACGACTCGTCTTTGCATTCTCGCAGCTAGAAGCTAGAAATCATCTGAAATTCCAACATGGCGGCGGTTTTATGTCTGCAGCCTCGCAACGAAAACAGTCAATATGTGAGTTCAGTTAGAGACTGGGAAAATTGTTTCGTTAGGAGGAATTCTTTACCTTATTGTCACGGATTATAAGACTGCAAGCATTTACTCTTTAAAATGTCGGATTTAGCTAATGCAGGTAGCGTTGTAACCATGGCAACGATACCTTTGACGTGGCGATTACATTCTAGCTGGGAGAAAGCAAAGGACGAGTCGTTTCATAAACGCGCCCTGACACCGGATCAGCGAAGACACTGTTTGCCTACCCGATTTTAAACTCCGATCGTTTCCCAATAATTTACTTGTGATCAGACTTTCTGAAATCAGATGGTTTTAAATTGGAAACGATTTATGCCAATAGATCGTAGAATAAAATTTGCGAGATACTTGGCTAAAAAATTACAAACTGTAACTTGTAAATAAGAAAGCCTGCCTACAAAATCTTTCAAGTTGTCAATGCGTCACGCATGCGCAATTCGTCCGTGAGCATAGACGGGCAATTTAAGAATTTAATTTTATAGAATACATGGCACCATGGTTTCTGTAATTCAGCCAAACTGTTATTACAGGTTTTTTTACGTTGGTTTCGTCCATTTTCATTTTGCTTTCGTCCATTGTTGTATTTGTACAGACTACAACAATGGACGAATGCAAAATGAAAACGGACGAAAGCAAAAAAAAAAAAAGGACGAAACCAACGTAAAAAAGCCTAAAATTAAGGAGGACGAGAAGAAAGTCAATAATAATTTTCAGACTTACAAGGCACGATTTTCTTGTTCTGATTCTTGATTTCGTTGGAAGGTTTGGTCGAGTGGCGCATACTGTGTGCTTCCACTTTCGTTAACATCTGAAAAAAAACAAACAGAACATTTTTTTTTAAACAATTCCTTAAAAATAATATAATTTAAAATTTCTGTAATAACATGGGAAATTGATTAGCAAGCAAAACAAAGACAACAACTGATGGTCTGAGAGCTAGTATTCAAAACACAATATCTCTTGTCTGTTTGTCCGGGACCATAATCGCAAACCGCCATTTAGATCGGGTTCAGACTTAATATACATAAAGTGGCATGCGTTGAAACAACATTTTTTAAAACACTTTTCTCTTCACTATGAGGCGCCGTTTGTGCCATTATTTAAAACGAATCAATAAATACATATTACTTAAAAAAAAAAATTTTTTTCTGACACAAATATATATTACCGAAGAAAATATATATTTTCGTAGGCTACACAAATATAAATTAACTAAAAAAAATATTATTTTCTTACACAAATACATATTTTTTCTTATATGTATAAATATACATAACCTAAAAAAATATATTATTTTCCTACATAAATATATATTTTTCTTACATGATATATACTTTTCTTGCACAAATATATATTACACCTGAATATATATTTATATATTGTATCTGTACTTTTTATTATTTCTTTCATAAATATTTATTTCTATAAGAGAAATCGCAGCTCAAATCAATATATAGACTTATTGTAGCACGTAATGATTTCTCACAGAAATAAATAACGCCATCTATTGATAAAATGGAAAACCTCTGTCTCTAATATATGTATATTTTTTCCTCTCGAATATATATAATTTTTTTGGTTTGAAGGTCGCGTCACCACAAACATTCAGTATGCTTGCACCGTAGGACTACTTTTTACCGCCTGGCTGCTGTCTGCCGAGCTAAACTGTCATCTCAAAGTACCATTAGAAATCTCCTGAAGAAAAAAAGTAGCCTCAGGACTAGTTATTGGTGCATTAGGCTAAACTGCGTCTTGGGAAAAATTAAAGTATCTTTTTTTTGTCCGCGATATCCTTGAATAGAAAGGTGATAAAGAAACTCTGGTGCTCTTAAGGCCGTCTGAGATGAAAAGTGCGGGTCCGTCGCCAACTTGATGTCCTAGCAGCGTTGGCGGGTCTCGTTTCGTGAAAAGAGTGACCTGCTGCATTTATCAGCCTGCCTGCCTTTGACGCTTTTTCCTACATTTGCCCCGTTTAATGTGGTTATAGACCAATGACACAGATTCGATCACTTGTTTCGTGGCTACATTTTAAAGTGGCACTACAGACTATCAACGATTGAAAAATCATACGAAAATACCGTGGTGCCATC